>QVAJ01000141.1:901435-942505 GCA_003546035.1 Mixornis gularis
CCCAGCTAGACCGTGACTGCAGCTTCCAACAACAGGCTCTGACTGCAGACCCACACTGACCTCACAGCAGTAGTTCTCCCTCCCCAGAATCCTTCTTCTTCATGATCCTCTCCTTCCCTCTTCCTCAAGGTTCCTCCTCCTTCATTATTCTCCCCTCAYCAGCTAACCCACTTCCTTTTACCACACTTATTCTTGTTGGATAGACTCRTCAGGGGTGAGGCTGTATTGGGTTATTAACACAGCTGTTACTTATCAGGGACAAGGTCATCTGTATTCCCTTCTCCTACACTTTAGTCCTAAAGCACTGTGAAATTTAGAGAAAAACAGCTTTTATAAAAAGAATTAGAATCAGATAGACAGTAATGGTTGTTTTGGAGGGGGCCCAAGAACCCCATAATAATGGGAACCAGGCAAAAATGTTTGCTCATCACAGAAGAGCATCAGTTGGGGAAACCAGCTGTGAGCATCAGTATTATCTGCCCTGCTAGAGCCATGTTTTTACTTCCGTTAAATTAAGGAAGAAAGTAGAATTTGCTGCTTGAAATGGGAACATTTATAACTCCAGGTAGTTAGAGTATCTCAATGTCATGATAAGGCCAAACCATAGTACATATTCTTTCCCAGGGCTATGCACTTGAAGGAGGTAAGCAATTCGCTTACAAGTGATTTTGTAGCAAGCACAGCTCCTTGAGGAATGGATTGGGCTTTGAGGGGTATAATTTCGTGAATATTTTTCCTTTGGACCTCACAAAACTACTAGTGACAATCTTCTGCAGTACATTTTTAGATTGATGATGCAAGCTGATGAAAGGGGAGTGGTGTGGCTGGTGTGACTATTGAATACCTTCCTTTCTCCCTTACTCCTTGCTTGCTATTTTACACTTTGAACCTTGGTCCCTTTGCTTATGGTGTAAGTTGATGATCTTCCCTCCATACAGCACCAAGCACAATGAAGCTGTGGCTGCAGCTTTGATACCAGTCTGTTCTCCATGGTTGAAAAGTCTCAAACCTGGCAGCTGAGTYGTACGTGCTGTACAAAATCACGTGCAAAACAGTCTCTCTGCTCTGGAATGAAATTAAAATTTGAGACTGCCAGTCAAGCCCACTTGGGCAATTGTAAAGAAAAAAGGCTGTAAATTATGCAGGAGCAGGTAATAAAAATCTCTATTTAAAACAAGAACGCAAAAAGTCAGATTTATTCCATCACCTATCATGATGGCCTTTTCGAGCTTTAATCTATAAACCCCACTGAATTTACTGGTCTGTAATTGAGGGGGAAAAAAATCTAAAGTAGCCAAAGACATTTGCTGTAAGTGCTTGTTACTCCTTTTATTCTTCATAGTTAAATTGCAGTGAGATGTTTCAAACCCATGATGAAGTTACAAAACCAAAAATTCTTTAACAAAATACACTGTGCAGCAGAAARCAATGAGAAAATACTTAGAAGTATAATAACTACTGGAAAAGCATATATTTAGCAAGCAAGGGTTACCTTCTGGAAGGATAATGAACATCAGGCTGCTGTTGTTAGCTATAATGGAATTGGATTAATGCAGCAAAGATAGCTGAATGTCTCTAACTCTGTTTATATTCTCAGTGGTAAATCACCTCTGCAGATATTTCTTATAAAGTATTCTGCTGGAAAAAACTTGTGGTTTATTTTCCACATGAAGATGACATAAAGGGAAATGGGCTGCCCTGAAGGAGCAGACTGGGAATGGTATAAGTGAAAAGGAATCAACAATTTTTATGTTTTTCAGCAACAGAGTGACATCACCAACAGCAAGACCAAACCACGACTTCATAATTGATCTCCTTCCTAAATTATTAGAGGAAAGCAGTATTTTCAAGGGCAATGACATTACTGTATATTAGCATAATTGCAGGATTTTGATACAAATAACTAAAATAAATATTGTTGGCACTTCAGTTGTGCTAAGAGTGAACCTCTGGGGTGCTCATTCTTAATTATATGTATTTTCCTCTTGCTCTTCCTTTCACCTCAAGGTCTTTCATTAGAGTCCTAAATGGTTTATTTTTAATTTTGTGGTTAAAAAATTCCATATTTGTAAGAATGAGTAATGAGTATTTTATCAAACCCTTTTTACATAGTGAGACTTGTCTTACAAAGTAAGAACTGTTATACCCTGTAAACTAAAGATGGTAACTAACTTAACCTGACATGATTCAATCTTTTTATGCTTAAATGTGTTGTCTTATTTGGGAGATTGAATTTATAAAGATTGCAGGATAACGTTTGTGATTTGATAATTACTTCAATGCTGATGTTGTTATATTTACATCAAGGAAAATAGAAGGTCTATTTATTCATAAGCTGGTAAAATATTAAATGATATCTCATTCTTGATTTAGATAATGTGAAGAAAAAGCATTTAAAAGCTTCCAAGAAGAAATTTCTAATGCTGGACAGRTTTCTGTGGCCTTTACTTCATGTCATTATAACAAAATTTATTTTGTGGTAATGCAGTTTCAGCAGGGAAATAATTAATGGTCAGGCCATCATCCAAGAGTAGCAGCCATGGTTGAGTTGGGCAGCCAGCCCAAAGTCACTGCAACAAATCGAATGCTGAAAATTATTCCAATCTTCAAAAATTCAATAAAATGCATAAACACAGAGGTTAAGAATGAAAGACTGTGTTTAGGCTTAAAATGCAGTTTGCAATATTTAGCTGTATAAAAAAGAAATATGGAAGGGTACGCTTTCAAGAACACAGACCAGTTGGATACCTTCTCTTGGGCAATTAACTCACGCAGTGCACCCAAGTTGGTGAAGCTTCAGGAGCACAAAAATGGTTGCTGGTGCCCTGTGGTTTGGCAGTCACATTAATCCTTTGTGTAGTGATGTGTGGTGCGGAAATAGGATCGATGCTTTAGAAGAGCTAATGGGAAGACCCCACTTGAAACATGCTTAAAATATAGCTCAAAATGGAAGTCTAAAGAAAAACACGTCTTGATGGAGGTTTTCTCTTCACATGTGTCTTGCTGGATCAGGCAAGCCTCTCAGAAGTCTCCTACCCTGCAACACCTGTGCTTATAGCCAGAGAGCCAGAATGGGAAATCCTCATGTAGTAGCAGCAGCCCTGATACCAGCTGGACTCTATGGGTGACATGGATTATTTAATCTCTCTACTTATTAACATGACACAAAGGATGCTCAACCTCAGTCCCCTAGGAGTAGCTAAATGGGACAACTGCTGTTCGCAGTGCCTCCACCCACAGTGGCAGTGGGGGTGCTGTGGGCACTTGATCAGACRGTATTTCAGGTACTTTGGAACTCCATGTTGATACAGTCTAAATGACCACCATAAATCTCACTGTGAGTTACTTGTCCATGACCCCCACACACTCTCCTGCCACGTGTGTGTGAATGTTGCAGTTTGATGGCACTCACAGGCAGCTCAGGGTCTAGCAATAAGAACCAGGACTCTCATCATACCTTCTTCCCACCTGACATGTCTTACTCACCTGGAACAAGGATGCATGAACAGATGCTGCCATGTTTAGCCAGACTTGGTGTAGCTTTTTTGGTGCCTTATGGCACTTTCCATCCAAGTGCCCTCTTCAAAGAATAATGTAAGTTATCATGATAGGATGTTGTCAGCACCACTGAAAATGTCATTTGTGGGGTGCTTTTAGTTTGTTTGGGTTTTGGTTCTTAAATTAAGCTTMATTTAGCTATTCAGCTCTGGGCAGCTAAAGCTGAAAGTGCTGCTCTTAATCTGAAGTCTTCCATTCTTTCTATGTGATAAAATAAATGCATGGTTTTGCAGCAATTTTCATGCAAAGGACTGCAAAATGTCTTGTAAGGCAAAAACTAGATATACTAGCCCAGCAGAGGAAGATGGAGAAACAGGAATAGGAGAATGCATGAAGTGAAGAAATGAGCAGTCTGCTGGGATAAGGCAGAGGAAGTGGCCAGGTGGCCTTCCTTCTTTCCTTCTTGAGCTCTCATGTGACCAGAGAAGAAGCAGAGGAGAAAGTGAAGCTGGCAATACAGGCTGAGGGCAGGGAAGGGAGACAGGGAGAGCTCTGTGAACTGAGAGTGGGTGGGAAGCAGCCAAACTCCAGGGCAGAGCCTGTTCCCTGGGGGCAGCAGAGCCACAGCCACAAGCACAGCCTCCCCTCTTCACTCGCGTTTCAGAGCACTTGGAAATACCTCATTCAGCTCTTAGAGACACAGCCACGGGGACTGAGRAAATGCTGTAGTGAGGCACAAATACATCTCAGCACCCAGCAATCACCATAAGCACACAACACCCTTGGGAACAGCAAAGTCTGGCAAGCTGTTTAACAAAATCTGCCAGGATCATTATTTTTGAGAGGAAAAAATCTGATTAGGTCTCTCTTGATTGCTGGAAACATGACTTGAGTACACTTCAGAAAATGCTGAGTTTTGCCATTTGTGTATTTCTGCTTATGGAGCTAAAATCAGTAACTTAATTTTAGCTATAAACACAGTTTTATTTTACTTTCCTGAATAGCTGTAATTTCAAGGTATCGCTCAGCGGCACTCTGATTTAAAAAGAAAAAAAACAACCCCCAAATGAATTGTATCAGAAATTTATGGAAATTATATCAAAAGGGTAATTTCTGTGCTTTTAAGTCTGGTTCATTGGGGTATTACTAAATATAGAACAGTTAGCTTCTTTTTACTCAACTGTCTATAGTATATACTTATAACTGTGTTATATTCCTGATTAAAATGTATTCTTGGATAGCACAGATAATATAAAACTATGTTTGAAACTGTTATGTTTTTGTGTTGCTATGGAGATCCAAGGTTCACTGTGTTAAAATTTTTRTTAAAACCCCACATCTGTAAAACAAACATTGATGAGAAATGCAGTAGTTACCGGAATCTGCTGTTATCCTGCTGAACCTGCTTTTCATTTGGCAAGGCAGGAGAGAAAATGATTTAGAAAAACTTGTTAAAGAGAAAGC
Organism: Mixornis gularis; assembly: GCA_003546035.1. NCBI lineage: Eukaryota > Metazoa > Chordata > Aves > Passeriformes > Timaliidae > Mixornis > Mixornis gularis. The sequence continues at coordinate 906,398 of QVAJ01000141.1, forward strand.
ATACCTATACGCATCAGTGTACATTTAGCATCAGTGTACATTTAGCAGTCCTTTTTTCAGCAGTGGACTTGGGCAGGTGATCTGCTGATTCTCCTCCTGTGCTCTGAAAGGCTCCGCTCAGGTCACACGTCCTTTAGATAAACTGATCTAAAAAATACACACAGCTTGTGGAAATTTAAGTACCAGAACAGTCATGGGGATTTCAAGATGAATACTTTACACTTGGTGCCCAAGTGTATTGGTTGCATTCTCCACTGTGATGTTTGATGAAACAAATTAAAAATTGGTTCATTGCTGCAACTAAAACGCCTCCAGAAAATGCCATGAGTTTGAGGATAAGGACACTCTCATTATATGACTCTGTGACTCAAACAACCTGTGTAAGGTGGCAAAGGGAAGTAACTTCATTTTTCAAGATATTGGGTGGTAGTACGTGTTGGAACTTCTTTATGCAAACAATATCTGACCATATCTGCTGTGCACACCAACAGACTTTTCTGAGCATCTGTGTTCAGGTGCCACATGCCTCCCTGGAATACAAATAAAATGAAGATCAAGCCTACCCGAGATCAGGGTTTTCAAGACTGCAAATTAAAAGGATGGAAGTGTACATGTCAGATACATAGTGGCTGGAAATGCAACTAAGCTCTGCAGTGTCTTGGTGAGAGTCTGCATTTTTCAGCAATATTGCTTAAAGTTGTATTTTGCATAAGCATAATTTTTCTCTAGTGTATACACATTTACTCCTGTACTTTTCTGCTTACTTTCTACCACTGCTACTCCTCCCATTTAAAATGACTCATACTACAAAAATTTTGAGAAAATTCTTTGACTTGTGGGGTTTTTTTCTCCATGGGCTTCTGTACTCTATCTTGGTAACTGTTCATTCCAGACTTGCTAAAAAACAGAGCAATCCTACACATACTTTGGTGCCCTGGCTGCTTCTTTTCACCTGTGTTTCTTCATAGTGCTTTTATTCAATGGAGAGGAAACACAAAACTATGTGAGGATTTTGCATGGCTCTGAATCACCTACAAGAGWTGTGCAGAAATCATAGCAATTAGATAGAAATCTCCCTGCTGAAAATCTGGATCCTGTGAGCAGGACCTTTCCATCAGTCCTTCTAAAGTGAGGCTAATAAAGSTGTTCTCCCACAGGCCACAGCTGCACAGAGCAGTGACATGGGGTCACAATGAGTATTCCCCCAGCCCAGCACCCCACTCAGATGGTAGATGAAAGCAGAAGCYAAGGGCAGGGTGAGACCAGGGCAAATATCAAAGGTACTTTGCTGCCCCCAGGCTCTGAGAATTTGTAGCTCAGGATATTTCGAGAGCTGATGTAATTTATCTGTTCAGTAATCTAGAATATATCTCTATTCAAGTCCTTGTGCTGTCTTCAGTGTGCATAAGCTTCAAGCATTCACAGGGGCCTCTGGCAAGAAACTCCACGAGTCTACTACATGCTGGAAGAAGTAACCACATTATTTTGTTTGTTTTGCAGTGCATTTCATAGCCTCAAGTTTTCATACTGGAAGAGTCAGAGCGCAATTAATCTGTTCTCCACCTTTTCCATCTGAGAACATGTGCTCTGTTAAGCACACACATAACAGAATATTAAGCACTTGATGAACTCCAGTGGGAATTAACAAAACCTTAACCCAAACCTARACACTATCTCACCTGCAAGTGCTTTGCTGAGCTTGAGAGTTCTGACAGCATTGCTGTGGAGTTGAGCTACACTAATTCTGTTCTGCTTTAGAGCAGAACTCCCTGCTCCAAACCTTCATTTAGGTGTCCCTAAATRAAGGTTTAAAATGTCCCCTTCTAAACCTCTGCTTTCATTGAAACAAATGTTTTCCCCGTATCCCTATTTGTTATCTGCTGCCTCAAAACCCCTCTGGTTTATTAAGTTATTAAATTAAGTGTGCATGCCATTCCCACATAACTTTCATTCTCTTCCTTACCTTTGGTTTCCATTTGTTCTCTGCTGTGGTCAGAGGCCACCAGCACAAAGAAGGAAATGAATCCTTACACCCATCTGGCCATCTCACAGAGCCTGAAGATGTAAAACTCCTGTGAGCACCAAATGCTGCTTCTAGGTACTTAAACAACCAAGTGGAAGCAATCATCACATTAGCATTGCTTGTGTGGCTCTGCTGGTGCTTGTGCTAATGTAATTCTGGTGATTTATTTTATTTGTAAAAATTCTGATGCATATATGCACAGTTAAAAGACCTAGAAGTAATGTAGGATRACTTAAAGAAAAAAGGATCCTCATGTTTATGACTAATGCCTCATAAAGTTCTTTTCCCCATCCCTTTCCCCAAAGATTTATTTCTGAGTATGTGACCTGCAGTTGTAATAGCCCAGCCACAGAGCAGACACACACACAAAGAAGTTTCTTCTTTTTTTTTTTTTTTTTTTTTTTTTTTTTTTTTTTTTTTTTTTTTTTTTTAATTACCAGCTAAAAACTTTATTAAGCCACATAAGTTTTAGGGCTTTTATGGGCCAGATGAAGCTATGTTGTTTGGTGTCCCAGCCCCTATATGCCACCTGCATGCTGACAGAGGAGTCACCTGGAGATGCTGAATGGAAAATCAGAGGTCAGAGGCAAATCTGATACCTGTCCCTTGCTTGGGAGAACTTCTGATAAACACCTCAACCTGCCTGGGAAATGGGRCATAGCATCATCCCTGGAGGAGACACCTCTCATTTGTAATTTGCTGTCTCCTGCTTGCTTTGTAGCATGGTGGGACAGGGGTGATAGCTGTGGTGCCCATTGCAATTACTCAGGGATTAAAATACTGGCCTAGAAAATGGGACTGTAAGCTTGATCCCCTTATCTGCCCAAGATGTTTCACAACTGTGTCTCCTAGGATGTGGCCCTAGATGCTGAGCTGTATAACATGTGAAGGGAATTTATTTTGAAGAGCCATAACAAGCCAAAAACATCCTGGAGAGCAGGAAGGACACTACCGGGCTCCTTGTCAACCATGAGCATCCTGGTCTCCAGATCCCACCATCAGCATCTCTGTTGTGCTTTCCCTCTCTGTTCCAATGAAATTTAAATTCTGTTCTGCTTCCTGGCGTGATGCTGGGGAGATTTGGGTGASTTGATCTCACCATACTGCAGCCTGGCCTAGAACATACTGGTAAAGGAACTTGCAGATTTTATGCTCACTTCCAAAGCAAGCATTCTTAGAAGAAAGCTAATATACCAAAACTATCGCCATAATCTCAGGTGTTTCAGAAGAAATGAGAGAGYGGTAGCATGTGTTCACATCATCATCAAGAGACCAACTGCCAGTAAGAGATATTTGTGCTCTGAAGCCTCAACTCACTGGGGAATCAGCAAAGTTGTGAATCCCAGCCCTGGTTGCTGATGTTTGGAAATGYTCTATGCTGCCACCACCATTGTCACCCCAGAATCTAAGGAGGTTTTTGGATGTCAGCTCCTTCTTCATCTGTCATCTGTTGTAAGTGACAAAAAAAATGTGTATATGTGCAATCAGTGTTTTATACAACAACTTCCAACATTTTCTTGTGAAAAAAGAAAGTTTRTGTGCTGCCTCACCAAAGGAGGAGTGTTTACTTTCTTCCCATTCTTAGCCCATATGAGACACCCTTATACTGCCACCAAAAGCTGTACTTGAAATGGAGAAATACTATAGGTTTATATTGTAAAGAATTTGATTCTCCTGTTGTCTTTTTCTTCTTTTCTCCAAATGGTGAAATCATTTAAATATTAATTTAAAGGGAAGTTGGAGAGCAGTCATAGAAAACACCAATTTACTGGTGATTTTCTAACAAGGGTAGCTGTGTGGGGGAAAAAGAAAGGGAAAGAGAAAGGATGTGTGCCTTTGCAGCCATTCCAACAGCCTTCACCTGCCACTCTCAAACAGCTTGTGCCACGGTGGGGGAATTCTGAACTAGGCTGAATTCCCTCAGGAAGCATATCTGTGGAAAATGGGACATACAAAATCGTGACCTGAAAGTGGGTGTGAAGGTGAGGGATGACTTGTTGGTTGCTGTGGGAGTTCAGTGCAACCTGGGAGAGTTCTGCCGTGCACAGACAGGTCGTGCCCTCCTGCAGGGAAGTGCCCGTGTGCCAGAGCATCAGGTTTGAGGCAGCCTTACAGCAGAGACCAGCCTCTCTACCTCTGAGCTATGGACAATTTTTAGGTACTTTGGGSCCAGGCTGGAGAGTGCCCACTGCAGTGGTGGGGTGGGCTCTGGCAGTCCACACTCCTGGTCTGGGGCACCTCAGGAGGAATGGAAGCAGAGCAAAGCCATGGTAGGGAGCCCGTGGCTCAGCGTGGCTTGTGGGAATTAGCCTTCAGCAGAGTTTGTAGCAATGTCAGCTCTTGCAGCTGGGCACAAAACCAGAGACAGACTCATGCTTAAAAAACCCCACACAGTAGCCTCCTTATATGAGCAAGGCTTTGAGAGTCATCACAAAATGTGTTTGGGTCATTGTGCTGAAATCCTGCTCAGCCACCTGCCAGCAAGTTTCAGAGGGYAGCAGAGAGCCCAGGCCTCCTGCCACACTGCCACACCGCCTRTCTGGGCAGGCAGGCACAGCAAAACACAAAGATAAACTGCTGTTTAATTGTATGAAAACAGGCTAGCTGGAGAAACCAGGTTGGAAAGGAAATGAGAGACTTGGAAAGTGAGGAAAAATACACCAGGAGAAGAAACTATGAGAGAACACCCAGGGGTGTGTGTGTGTGTGTGTGTGTGTGGTTTAGCAACCGTCAAAAAGTTCCCACCATCCCCAAGAAAGTAAGAGGGAAAAAAGGGTCTAGATTTACAGCCCCTGATGTTTATAGAATCCTAGTAAAAAGTTCCACACACACTCATCAAAATCTCCTGTCCACACATGGACCCAAAAAGAGATTGTTGTTTCTTGGGGTTTTATTTTGTTTTGTGTCTTGCTGAATGAAAGACATACATGAAATATTTATGGAAATATAGGAATCCACAGAAGATCCTTTAATACTACCTTCTCTGGTGATTAATTTCCCTTTGCAGTGGGCCTGTCCTTCTGTCCTGTATCATAATACTTTTCCACTTGGTAAAAAGTAGGCATTTACCCTGCACATAGCCACATCGTAACAGGCAAATTTTATTCAAGTTTATTTTCTTCTACTTTCCCACAAGATACTCCAAGGGAAAAGTGCATTCTCTTATCCTAGTATTTCACATTATAATATCAGTAAGTTTCTGTGAAATAGAGAAAGGACAAACCTCCCCTACAKTTTACCTCAAATATCCCATAATTTCTGTGATTAAGCCTCTAATGGGGACATCTTGACAAGAGACCTCAGGCAGTTCCAATAACACTTTGCAGGGAAAGCACTTTGCTGTGGAAGATGCAAGATCCTGAGAGATCCACCTAAGAGTGCCTTTGTCTTGATCTCACTTGACAGTGCAGTAGACTGTGCCAGTGCTCTGTGTCCTCAGGGCACCTCGTGGTGTGTGGACCAGCTTCCTCCATCCTTGCTCATCCTCTCTCCCAGGAGATTTCAGGTCACTGACCTCAGCAGCTCAGCATTGATTTCCATTATTTCTTTTACTTCTGTGTAACTGGGTAAAAACATGTACCCGTAGAAATAATTTTTTTTAATGATTTTGGGCAGTTTCAATTTTTTCTGTTCTCTATATACAGAGCAGACACTGCGATGAGCTCCTCTTGCTGCTGGGTTTGGAGGCATGCCTGTAACACAGGTGGAAATTCTGAGGCTACAAATGCTGAGTATGTCTGAGGTGCTTATGGAAAAATCCAAATGAGCCCCTCRTACTCTGAAATATTCTGTTTCAGTCAATGTTTGCCATGCTTGAATTGGTCATTCCTTGGCATACTGCCCTTCAGCTGTATCATTTCATAGTCAATTCATAGAAAAATRTCAAGCTGGCTGACTGGAAATCTTTGCTGTAATATATACACAAAGGGCAGATCAGTAAAACTACAGGGGAGCAGATACRCAATTCATTGCTTCTGGCTGGGCTAGAACTGGTGAGGTGAAGAGTTACTTCTACTGGGATTGGGAAATTCATACCCTGCCACAGGTAATTGCTTTGCTCAGGATCACAAAGATTAACGCATGAAAATATACTCATATCCTCCTTTCTGGTTACGGTTTAAAGTTTCATTGATCTCATGGGACTTGGCACTGCTTCAGATGTGCAACATCTGGTCTATAAGAAATAGGGACAGGTGCATGTGAAACAGATACAGTGTGAAAAACAGAAAGTACAGAATAAAGCTAAAAACACTTTGTCAAATGTGTTATGGGTTTAAATGTTGATCCACACATCAGCACCTTCTTTGGTTACTGACTAATGTGCAGGACTGGGAGCTCCAGAACGGTGTTCACAATGTTTTCTGGAAGTGTCTTCCAAATTAACTTGACTTCATCCAGTCTTCCTTCTCTCCTTCCCTTCCCAAGTGTTCCCTTGCTATGCATAAATTGAATTTTTAAATTACTGCAGTTTCTATTGGTCTTTGAGGAAAAAWATGCAGCCCCCACATAAAACATCCTGTTTTGTAAGGCTTCATTTTTTAGGGATGTGAATGGCAGATTTAAAGTTTTTCTTGTGGGGCTGTTGAGGGTTTTTTTTCTACCTTCATGAGAATATTCCTCTTYTCATGTTTTCAAAATGGAATTTTCATTTTCATTTCTATTGCTTGAGGAAAATTAAATGGAGCACCAGGGAAGGTGACTTTCCTCATCCAGTTAGATTGGTCTGCTTTCTCATAAAAAAAAATCAAAAAGTATAAAGAAGATTAAGCACTTGACAGTACAGCCATCTTAACTTAGCTGATCTTAACTTTTGGGGGAATGAGGGTTTCTGAGTTAGTCTTTCATCAGGCTGTCAGGACATTATTTTCTCTTATAAACTGTAGGTCCTGTTTGCATATTTGTGGCATCTTCAATCCCAATGGATTGACAGCACTTCACCTTCTATCCATCTGCTCTGTCTTCACCCTCTGTTGAGGTACAGCTGCCACAGTCTCTGGAGCACAAATTGGATGTGTGTTTAATTGTGTATAACAGCCCTGTCTCGTGGTGAAGGACAGAAGCAAAGCAGAATCCAGCAGAAACAGCAGGGGACCTTCACATAAAAGTGTAGCTAAAAAATGAATATTCAACTGAAATAATTTTCTGACAATAAATTTCACTTCATCTCATCCCTTACTTGGTTCAAACCTGTTTGTATTACAGGTATCATGTGGAAGGTATCTGATTTGCCTGTCATACCCTATAGCTAGTRTTTTGATCAAAACCCACAAATTTCTAGTTTATTCTGAATTTATTTGGGTAGTACCTGCTTTCTGACTCTCAGAGGTGCTCAACATCCTTGCAAAAAATCAGTGGCTATTGATGGAGCCCCRTTCACATGCTCATCCTGCTGAAATACGGGCTCCCTAGACAGCCCAAGTCAGGAGCGTGGAATGAATTCCTGCTCCAGAARTTTGATGGTAACAGCAGTACCCTRCTAATGGACAGTTAACACCAAGTCAGAAAATTGGTCAGGATCACAGCAGCCTCTTCTAGCTAATAAGACACTTCAGCACCTGAGATAAGCACAGGCACTCAGGGTTTACTATAAACGGTGCTATAAACGGTGGCACTTCTAATCGCAACAGTGCTCTGGGACTTTAATTCAGCAACTGGATGGTCAGTGATACAATTTTATGTGGCTTCTACATTGTTGTCTGCAAGAAAACCATACAGCCAGCACAGCAGCCCAGAAGCACCACTTCAATGTCCCTACTTTTGTTGGGAGGAGGCTGTTTTGGTGATGAAGGGAAGAAAGAAGAGCAGCAGCATCCTGGCAAGCATGGGCAGGGGTCCTTGGTGAACAACCCCAGAGGAAATACCTTGTTGCATGGAAAGTTTTCAGCCCCAGTTAGCTGAAATTGTAGGGAAGGATATTTAGCTAGTAGAAAAGAATTTGAAGACAGAAATTCGTTGAAGTTGGAGAAATGCTGTTTTAAGGAAGATGAAAGTAGTGAGGTCATTCTTGTAGACAGCTTTCCGAGAGTCCTGATTTCAYCAAGGTTATTCTGATTTAATGATATGCTGCATCTCTAAGCTGAGGCCATGTGTGTGGCAGTGTGTGCTCTAGAGTTATCTTTAGCATGGGCCATTTTTCTAATTGTACCTGAGCATCATTTATAGGTGAGTCAGTCTGCCAAGGAGATTTGGTATTCATGGTAGCAATCCCCCTCCCAACCTTTCAGTAATCTCAAAGGACTCATTTGGGCATATCTATCACATACAATTATGTAGGAACCCTGTTAATTAATTAATATTAACTTCCAACGGTTGTGCAATTAATTGCRTTTGGAAGAATATAAAAAATTAGTAAATAAACTCAATGTGTTCAGTCCAATTTGGCAGGATAATACAGCTCATCCTGCCCTATTACAATGATAAGATTTTAAACTAATTGAACTCACACTGTGCTTTTCCATTACCTGACATTCAGCAGCACACAGAGAAGATTAAAGGGATTCGGGGGATGGTGTGTTTATAAAACCAGGAATAGTCACTCCTGATTCTTATTTAAGCATAAATACATTTTAATTCACAATTGAGCATTACTTTAAATGGAGTTTGCCATAGAAATTAGCACGTTGAGAAGTTTGGGGCTTTTGCTGGTGTTTCAGGTTAAAAATAGTGACCTGGGATGCTCAGGACCTCATTGCACAATGGCAGATGCATACCCTGTAATCAGTTGCTCACCACGGCACCGTAGGAGCAGAGGGCTTGCCAGACTGTATTAAATCATTTGTTCATCTAACTTGACATTTTGCCTTCTGCACTGATGTTCTTGAGGAAGGTGGAAGGCTCCCATAATGCCTCTTACGTATCCAATTATCCTGTGTGGTGTACAGGGATGAAACATYCTTCCAGAGCCCTGCAGGCAATTAGCATACACCCAGAAGCGTGATATTCAATTACCCTTATTATTTTAGCGTGCCAAGCAGCAAGAGGTGGTTAATGATTGCACAAAATTACTTAGTCTTTTAGGAAAGTATACTCAAAGTTACCRGGACCTTACACTGCATATCAGCAAGACCCATATGAGGCTCACTAACAGCAGTAAAGCTGATGGAAGGCCAGTGACAGATTATTCACTTGCATGGCAAAATTTGTATTTTTATGCTTCTTATTCATACCCATGGAATTAGTCCTGGGGGACATTTTACAGGATGAAAATTTTCACCCAGAAGCAAATCTATTACTCTCCCAGCTGAAGCTCAAGGCTTTTTGTTCACTATACAGAACTGACTATTTTTCAGAGAAAGTTCTGGGCTGCTGAGGTCTCAGATTCTATTGCARCACTTTGGACTCAGTTGATGGTGACCATATCCATGGCACCCTGATGTCTTCTGCAACTCACAGCAAAACAAACAAAAGATTGAAAACTGAGTTATCTTTCAACCACTAATTCTAAAAACTTTGCAGTAGAGTTTGCACTTGAATGGGTATTTCTGTTATCATGGAAAAATGGGGTCAAAGGCACCAAGGTCTATGTACGGTGTATGTGGGAAGACAGTATAAACCCCTTCCCATATCAGACCATGCAAGAAGAGAAAGAGSTGGTAAATAATAACTGCTGTGAGAAACTATACATTTGATATGTATTTTTACCAGAAAGGTCTGGGCTGGTAACTTTATGTCCTTCAGAGGAAGCATAAGGGCGATGATGATGAAATGCACTACATTTTTTGTAGTACCCAACAAGTACTGAACTTTATGAAACTGGTGTTACAAGTGGGCTGCAGGTGAAATTTCCCAAGACCTTCAGTCTCTGAAGGACATATACTCTGATTAAGATGCATWGAATCATTACTTATTCATTAAGAGGCAGTTAAGTTCTTCCTGCTAAAAAAATCCAGCAAAAATCATTGTCTTTAAGGCTTAAAGAAATTATCTTCCTTTTAAGTGAAAAGCTGCCTGCCAAAACCAAAGGTGGAGATAGATAGCCTCTTACAGCTTCGAACCATCATCCAAGTTCATGGAGTGTCAGGATCCCAGTTAAAATGCAGTCTCATACCTTTCACCAGTACTGATTGGATCAAATGTATATTCTGTAAATACATATCTATCCACTAATGTTCATGGCACTGCCTCAGTGAATACCGGGGCTGATTCTGACCTGCTTCACGCTTAACTAAGAAACAATTTAATTCCAAACCCTTTACAGAAAAAGACTATTTGTCTAAATGGACTTTTAAAATGGACTAGTTAGGAAATGTGAATTTTAGTCTCTGTTTTTGGCATACTCTTGGGATTCACAGAGAGGACATCAGGATTTATATTCCCCAATGACAGAMCTACTGCTCATGGCAGATAAAAACAGCTGCCTCCTCATGGGTCACAGTGAGCACRTGGAAACAAAATACTGCTTTGCCAAGCTTACTCGATTATTGCAAAATTCATTTCTCTAATATCTCTGTTTCCTGTAGCAGATGATAGGAAAAAGTGAGACTAATCAGCTAAAATGTTTTCTTTTCCACATGAGGATTAAAATTTCATGRTGTGCTTTCAATCCAAATATTCTTGAATACCTACAACTGTAGCTTATTGAAYAAAATGGGTGTAAACTAAAAAAACGTATGGGTTTACTTCTTTCATTAATCAGAAGAATAAATTTCATTAAGATGTTGATGTTTTCCTAGAACAAAAAACAAATGATTCCGTGAATGACAAATAGGAAGTTGCACCAAATTGTTGCAAGTTTTGTAGCAGCTGCTGCCAAGAGCTGCAAACATCAGAGGTAAATGAATAATCACCAACAGAGCAGAACAGCCATCAGACATAATGATAGAAAACCTCCTTTCACATTCACAGACATCAAGTTTTCTGAGCAATTAAAAGTTGGCAGAAGCAAATAATTGGCTTTAAAACAAGACAAAGGGCTATGGAAAGAACCAGGCTTTTTGCTTCAAGTGAGTGGACTGTGAATGAATTCAGTTGCTCAGCATGGAAAAGGGAGCAAACGAAAGCATATGCTTTTGCACCCTTCAAAAAAATTCAGTGTAAGGAAAAAAAATCAAACTATTTAATAAATCAAACAAGAACTACCCAAAACATTAACTTCCTGCATTTCTTTTGAAGCAGAGCTAGTAATGCCTCTCAGAAATGTCTTTAGATTTGTGTCCCTCTTGAAAAAGGCACAGAGAAGGAGGAGAAGTGGGGTTGTATCACTAACTGATGAACAGCAAGAGCAGGATAAAGGGGGATCACTGAGTGTCTTCTTCAGTGATATCTATTGTGTTCTGGTGGAGTGCTATTGATTTCTTAAGCATCACTCACACAAGGGAGATGAAAGTTGTTTCGCGTCCTTTGTGGCTCAGAATCCTTTAARCACTATTTGACTTAGTACTTTATAGTGAGCTACTTCTGTTTCCTGAAGGAAGTTGCCAAGGAAGATGGAGGATGTTTTTTGGGTGGCACCTGGTAGGAGATACTGACTGAAGAAGAGATGATGTAGAAAGAGAGGAGTRTGCTGGAAGCAGAGAGCAACTGATCTTGTCAGTGCCACAGAGTAAAACCAAGACAATGGGACTTTGCAGGATGATTTCCTTGTGGATGCTTTTCTTTCTGTCTAGGCCTGTGGGTTTGGATACAAAACTCGGAATTTGTCTGGTTTCATTTTTGTTCTCATTCTAACTTTCTGGTAAATTCTGATTTCYGGTGAATTCTAATTTCCATATCCTAATTCCTTCCAACACCAAGTTTGATAGCAGTATTTCATTGATGGCCTTCTTTAAATTACTCCAGCCCTTCATGCTGAGAATGTTAGTCAAATAAAAACCATGTATCTCATCACTGAGCAAGAGTGTTCAGGGCTGYGTATTTCTGTGCTCTTGATGGTTTTATTTTTTATTATTAAGAAAGAAGATAGAATTTTAGTTGAAGTTCTTTCCATAGAAATAAGAATACCTGGAATTTTAGAAAAGAACAAAATAAATCAAATAGTACATTTCAGAAACATTTTTTGATTTTGGTCATTCCAAGTGAAAAGACGGTACTGTCAGTCTTCTAACCTTTAATGAAAAATTTCAGGCATCTTGAAATTTCAGAGTTAAAATTTATCAGCATAAATCTCCTGACATACTATGGAAAATGTAATTTTATTACCATTTTTTACCACTGCTATTTAGCTGTATTTTAATAGCAAGGCGAAAAGCAATTTATTGCCTTAGCAAAAATTACTTTTCTGGGTTGGTTGGTTTGGCTGCTAGTGCTCAGTGAAAGAAGTTCTAACATGAGTAGTTGGCTATTAGCACATTAAGGTATTGCTGTGTGGGATAGCATTTCAACTTCATTTTTCATTGAACTGAAACCAGAATTTAAAATGGTATTGCAAGTTGACATAGGTAAGCACATAATGTTGGAGCAGATAGGAACACCTAGGAAGAAGGAAACTTCTCAGGAATGTGAAAAGATTAGATTATATTCTTTGCACCAGAAAATAAGGAAGATGAAAAAAAAGAGAAAAGAAACAACACAAAATAAACACAAAATAAACACAAAATAAACACAAAATAAACAAAAACACAATCCTGTCCCCTTACCTCAAGAGGGGATCAACTTGATTGATGCAAGATCAGACTCAAAGTTCTCGTGGATCTGGGCATCCTGTAACAGGCACATCAACCACCTTCCACCCTCCTCTGTTGCCAGAGAGATAAATAAATACTAGTGAAAGTTAAATAGACAAATTTAAAAAGTAAAATTTCATTGGAAAAAAGTTTTCTCTTTAGTTTCAGATTCAGGGAAGCTTTTCAAAAGATATGTTCTTAATTCATCACATCTTCTGCACCAAGGTCTTTCCCAGTAAACACTTGGATTAATCAGGTTTCATGAATAAGTAGCCTGTCTTTGTTATGTTTGAAATAGGAAAAAGAAAAACACAAAAGGAAAAGGCTAAGAAAGAAGAACAGAAAAAAAAACTTAAATTCAACAGAAATAAAATGCAAGAGGGAATGATGGTGAACCTGAGATTTTAAAAACAACCTGAATGTTAATAGTTTGGGCATCCTTGCAGTCAGATTGCTTTTTGGGTGCATTGAGGGATGATGCCAGGATCCATGAGAAGGAAAATTAATTGTCCAAGCTCCCTGGCTCCCAGTACTTATCCTACAAATGATCTACAGACTCTTGCCGTGACAATGCAATGACAGAGAAGGATGTGGTTCTTCATCAGTCCCAGCTCACCAGAGTGATAGCTATGTCTGCCACCCAGGAATGGGTGACAACACTTTAGGTGCTTCAAACACAATCTGAAATTCAGATATTTTCTCTTACTACTTCTGCGCTAATTTAGGACCCCAAGTAAATACCTGGAGTTCACTTTCACTGTTGAATTCTCCACCTATTGCCTAAACCGGGCAGAAACATTTTTCTTCAGCTTTGCCAGAAAATGGCTTTTATCAACAAGTTTATGGGAAACATTTGCAGGTTGAGCTTGATTTTCTGTAGCTTTTTTCATTCTTATTCAGCAAGGCATTTAAAACTCTAGCAAATTTTTATAGCATTCACATGCCCCAACTATAGAGACTTAGGTAGTGTAAACACACAACCATCCTGCTGGCTTGGACCCCTCCTGTGAAATGTGATTGTTCTTCTATTCTCACAGCATATTTAACAGTATGAAAACTCTACACAAAATAAACTTCTTGTAGGCTCTGAGCTTGGTTCTCTTATTGGAAAAAATAGCAGCGTATTTTCCCTGCTACATATTTAACACCTTCCTTGTTAAATATAAATATATATATATATATTCACAACCATAATTACATCCAATTTTTTACTTGTTGCTGGTGGATGATGTAATTCCTTAGTCTATGCAATAGCTCTCTTAGTAAAAGTACCTTGGAAGTACTTTAAGTTTTTCTCTGTTCCTTTGTTCAAACCAGGACAATAACTTGTCCTGCATCACTAGGTTACTAAGGTACACTCTCTAGAACTATAGGTGCCAGGGCACAGGGCTCCTGGAGATAAATGGTTCTTCTGCTCTCCTAAAACAGGGACATCTGAGAAGACTAAAATCAAGGAGGAGCCTCCTATTGTTATTTACCATTTTGTGAATGGTAAATGACTTTTAAAAGCAGACAAACAAACAAAAAACCCACAAAAAACCCAACCCATCAATGTCTTTAAACATATCTTAGAACAGATCCTTCCTGATTGCTGAGGCGGATCTTTCCCCCAGTGAAATCCCAAGAGAGAACAAACTTCCAGAAATAGTTTTTAAAGTTTTAGACCTCTTCAAATTTTATTCTTGTACAAGGCACCTTCTAGAATTAAGAGAAATTTGCCTGTATCAGGTATCCCAGGAAAGGGAGAAAAAGTGCTGGGCCCAGAAACAAGGCTTGTGTTCTTTAAAACTGAAAGCTACATTTCTCATTTTCCTGTGTGTTCTCACTTTCATGTCTGCTTATTCTTTTTTCTTTTCTTAATTTCAACCTCCGGCTCTCAGAGCTGTAGCAGCACATTTGCTCACCTATGTTACCTGGTGCTTTCTCTCTGTCAGGCTTTTTTTACAGCATCCAGAAATCAATCAACAGAAAAGTAGTTTGGTATTTGAAATTAAAATTGTTATTCATATCAATGGTTCAGAGACATTTGCTAGTGAGATGTTGGTGCAAAAGATTTAAAAAGTTTAGCTACTGCCATTTAACCTCAGAGGAACTGAACAGCAGGTGATTTGGTGGGTTTTTTTTCCTCTTGCTTTTGTGCATGTTGAAGTTTTGAAACAAAGATTTCTTTAGCATTAGTGCACTCAACAACTGTGATGGCATTCAGTTTGTCCCTCACTAGTTGTTGCTTCACCACCATGAAGAACTCATGTCTAATCCAAGCACCATCAAGTGTCAGCACCATCATTTTCCCATGTTAAAGCCATCTTGCCCTCATCATGTCCCTAATTTCTGCATGATTTAAATGTGCACCTGGCACTGTTGACTCGATGGACTTTGCTGACACCCTGGGAGCCAGTCTGTGCAAAGGGTGGCAGTTTGTTTCTGTCCTGGTGACAGGGGTAGGGTGCCAGTTTAGCACCATGTGAGTGTAACCAAACATGTATCTGACTCCCCTCTACACCATTTCTGATGAACTGCAAATGATGGTTCGTTTTAGGGAGCTGCCCAGTGCACACTCCATGCCTCAGGCTACAAGATGGATGTTAAATGAGAGAGAGAGAGAAAGAGGCAAACCCTGCTAGGCAGGCTGATGTTTCTTTTTCCTCACAAACAACTCAGCTGTGATAACTCCCCTCTGGGGAAGCACCAGCACAGTTACACCCAGCCTGAGGGGTCATCTCTGCTAATGGGCTGTGGTGGACTCCATGGCACCAGCAGGATAGGCAGCTGGTGACTTACACCATCAAGGACTCCCAAAATATCTCATGATTCACAGTGTTATATCATCCATCATGAAACTTCCTGCCCTGGGGGAGGTACTGAGCATTCCCCACCTGAGCCTTGGCATGTATAAATCTTGGCTTGGGGGCTGGGTACAGCAGCATTTGACAGATCCAGAGGAGGATCAGAATTTCTCCAGGACTGCACCATGACTCTGACCAACAGGTGCCAGGTTATACTCTGATGCTGGGAGTCAAAACCAGTTTTCTCTGCATCGTTGTATTTGTTGTAATCTCTTCAGTAAATTGTAACTCCAAACTGTAATCTCTCTTGGGGTGGTTGACTGGGGTTCAGTTCTCTGACCTGTTTACTTTCAGACCAGCCTAGCTCGCAAGCTCTGAGCAGTCCTCAGCTGATTCTTTTAGATGTTTTCTGACAGCCATGGTGTGACAGCTCCTGTGAAGATCAGTTTCCCTGAGACATTCGCAACATTCTCCTCAATCCCTGTGTCTGACTCCATTTTCCAAAGGAAATGTCTTAGTATTTTTCTTCGGTTGCTTCCTTCACCCCACATATGTGCTGGGCTAAAGGCAGAAATGTTGTTTTCCTTGTGGACTTCTTGGGCTGCTTATCCTGTTATTTGAATGCATCATTGATTTGATGTCATAACAACGAGGCAAAATGGACTGCTGTTGTCATGCTTGATTTACAACCAGGATACTGAAGAAAAGGTAGTTGAAGTGGCCAGAATAACTGGTGGTCATTAAAGCCTGAATGATGAGGGGCCTAGGGAGACACCTGAAGGCTAGTTTTTTGAGGGTCTTTAGCTCTCCCATGCTTTCTGCCCCTCCTGCTGCTGTGCCACCCAGCAGCATCACCTTCTCCTGTCATCTTTCATATCTTACTTTGCTCTCTGTCTGCTGCTAAAATCTCTCTCCTAAATTTAGTCTGGTCACAAAAATGCATGTTGATAGCCTCATGTGAGTGAAAGCATTCCTTAGCCCAACTAATCCTACTGACTTCAGTAAGAGTAATAGCATTTGGCTTCATATATTAATAAACAGAGGGGAAAATGGTGGAGTTGGAAATATATTTTGTATTTCATCTTGGCTGTGAAGCAAATATGCATTTTCTGGTAATCAATTCATATTATATGGACTACTAAAACAAGTGTATCAGATGACAAGACCTACATACAGGCTCATATTTGTGGGCAATAAATCAGGCAGGGATTGAAGAACTGTGTGGTGTTGTTTCAAGAGAACAGTGATCATGCAGCCTCAGAACTTGCTGTTGGATTAAATCTATAAGTTCTGGGGAAATAAACATTTCTTGGTTCCAGGATTCATCTTTTTGTATCATTATTTATTTGTGCTTTGTGTAAGCTGAGCTGGGCAGACAATAAGGGAATAATGAACAGCATTGAGTTGCAGAGAGGAGCCTTCCAAAGCTGGGCTGTGCTACTGTGTACGTGTGTGACACCTCAAGAGCAGCAAAACTTTGGTGCCTTGCTTGACCAGGTATATCCCAAATGCAGGCCTGCACACAAAGTCTGCAAGAGAGATTTGGAAGAACTGGAAGGGGAAGGTTCTYGTTTTATTTGCCCTTTTACTGCAGAAGCTGGGATAGTGCTTTAAGTGAACTCTGCATTTTGTACTGTGCTTAAAGGGAGAGTCAATGCCTACTTTTTAGTCCAACCTAAACTCAAAAGCCACTTCAATCTTTTGGTAGTTACAATAAAAATATTAAAGCAAAATTTTCCATATCCCTTAGTTAATAGCCAGAGTTTTTTTGATAATTTACCAAACCTATTCAATTCCCATGTTAGAGCCTCCACTTCTGACAAGAAGTGTGAAAAGTCACTGCCAAGGTAGGGGCAGAACTGTATGCCAGAATGTCCTTAATCATCAAAAGGGATTTTGTTTCTCTGTCTTTCATGACTGAGTTAAAATTTAATAGGAAGTATCTGCCCCATGGACACATATTTTTCATAAACAACTTTGGTTAATGACCACAGTGATCAAGGCAAGCTTCTAYATTGAATATCCATCTATTCTGATGTTCTCCCGTTCAGAAAAGGAAAACTTCTCCTTCTGAACTGTTCAGTAGCAGTCACTTGGATATCTCAACACCAGGTAAAAATGCTTTGGTGGTGTTGCTTTGCCATCAGGCAGCCCTATAAAAAATGTGCTTTGGCTGCATTTTGAGAATTCTTATCAGGTATCCTAACACTTTCTTTCCACATTTGCAACTCCAGAAAGACCTACTGTTTGCATTTCTTACTGCCTATGTAAAGAGCACTGTATGCAATCACTGGGATACARCACTGGGAATTTACACTCTATTCAAACATAGTGATCTTCCTTTTAAAAAAAAACAAATGTAGGTAGGTAGTCAGCTCAACATTCAGTTTAGAAAAGAGAATCTACTGCTGTAAATTAAAAAAAAAAGGTGATTGGCAAGAGGAAACAAGAAGAGGGATGAGCAGGAAGAATTATTTTATCAAGGCAACATAAAGCAGGGTTGTTGTTGAGCTTTAAAGTTTTTAGTAGTTTATAATGAAACTGCATCCCTGACTGTTTCCAGGGAGGTGAGTCACCTCCCTTAACTTMCTTGGGATGTATTTGTCTTCCACATGGAGGCCTTGGTGTTGTCCCTCTAAGTTCAGCATCATTATTCTGTATCCCAAGCAAGGTTTCTCGCACTTCCCTTTGCAGACCAAGATTATCTATCCATCCAAAGTCAACACCAGCCTCTGACATGCAGTAGTGCATCATTTACAGGGTTATTAAACTGTCCACAGAGCTGGCAGCAAGATAGTCATATCTCTTGATAGTGTTTAAATATATGGAAATATTTTTCACTCCAGGAATTAAGCATTTGGCTATACTTTCATTAAAGGGGAATACTAGGCCAGATATTTGGTGGAAACTGCTTTAGGAAAGATGTAGATGAACTTGGCATCTTTGTAATCTCAGATATTTTCAGATAAGCTTTGATCTTGGCACTCCATCATGAAATTAATTTTCCTGGGAGACTTCACAGAAATGCAGAATTAGACTACTCTCTGCTTTTCTAAGGTCACATGGATGACTAGCATCAAACTTTAAAACACATCATCTTTACAACCCTAATTAAGAAAAAACACTTTAGGTTAATTGCTTACTTCTAGATATATTAACTGATGCACCATCCATAAGTGGAAGGTGATGATAGCAACAGAAAGGTCTAGAAGTAGAAGAAAAATGATAAAGGAAATTCATACCAAAATATTTGTATTCCTTTCATTCCCTCAGGAAGAAAGCTTAGACTGCAAATGTAGGTATTAGTTAAACTGACACAACTATTTATCATTTAAATGTGCTATTCTCATAATTCTAAAACCACCAGATATTAATACAAAGTCACCTCAACATCTGTTAGAAATAATGACAAATATGTAATAAATATTTTGGACAGTGTAGCAAAGTATGTTTTTTAACCAATTGAYGTTGAAGCAATGCAGACTTACTTAAAAGTCCCATTCCACCACAAAAGCACTTCATGTCCTGAATTGCACAAACTTTGAATAAATGTCATTTTGAATAATTGACAACATCAGTGAATACCACTAAGGCTGCTGAAGAAGCCCATGCAGGGAAACCCACACACGCAAAGCAGGGGTCATATTTTAGTGGTAAAACAAGATGATCAGGAAGAAAAAAGCTTGCACAGAGACACCCATGAGAAGTACTACGATTTCATTAAAATGAGACATAAGTCTATGTCTTTTTCCTTTTAATCATACAATTTTTAGTTCAGTCACTTAAAGACTTGTGAAATCTGTTCTCAATTATTAGAGGATCTGTCTAAAGATGTTTTAACATCCCAAGGGCTTGCCTTAAATATGTACTTAATACTTAATAAAACTGAATCAGACTACCTGCAATCCTTCATTTCCGTACTTAATGTGTACAAGACATCACTTAAGTTAAAGGAAGCAAAGGGCTGAAGGATGATAATGAGTCCACTTGCTGCTGTTCCATTCTGGTTTGTGCATATACTGTCAGCATTATGCTTGTTCACTCTGGATTGTGTCATAAAGCCATTTCAAAAAGAAATCAGAAAGAGCATGTATTTGCTGTAAACATCAGGACAGGAGGCTGCTAACTGCAGAAGGGTAAGAATTTTTTTAAAACAGAGATGCAGAAACTAATATTTCTGGGTATGTGCTCTAAACAAACAGCACTTGCTCGTGTAGAGATGTTAACAAACTGCAGAAGGAAAACAACGTTGGTGTGCTGATGTACTGTATTTTGGTGCCTTCCATTATGATTCTCTCCAAGATGTAAAGCAACACCTTCTATTGTTTCACTCACATCATTTACCAGTTAATCCACAGACATCTGCAAAATCACAGCTGACGTGCAAACTGAGGCATCCTTTAGTTTAAGGATAGTGCACACCAAAGTTAGGAGTAGGGAGACCAATCTGCTCGAATTTATGCCAGGTCAGCAGGTGAGGAAATCTTTGGACCAGTTAAAAGATATCACTTAGAAAGCCATTGGCAGAGCAGGCCAGAGCACACGAATGATTTAGTGAGCTTTCATCCCTTGAAGCACTGTCCCATCTATTTAAACAAAAGGGAGCCTTTCAGGGCACGATTGAGAGAAATTTGTATTTTTTTTTACTTTTCTGCTAAATAAGACTTCATGTCATTGCCTTAGATGCTGTAGTTTTCCAACAACAGAACAAGCACTTTGGGAAAATGGACCCATTACTTCTTTGTTAGAAGTAATGGCAGAATCTGAAAAATGCCCAGATCTGCTCTGCTAAGTGGAGTAAGGAGAGTGRGCCTGGTGAAGAGCTTTAAAAATTAAATCCTGCTCATGATGTGCTGTACCAGTTTGGCATTGGTGTAGCATAGCCTTCCAGGTTAACTCTGCCTCCATGACAATCACCTCAGGCTCTTTTTTTCCGAGTGTTTCTGTGGATTTTGCCCCATCCAGAGATATTTTGTGAGTTTCTCCCATTCACAAGTTTATCCTCTTAGCTAAATTTCTTCCAAATCAGAATCACCACTTACCACAGTCTCTACTGCATGATTCTGCCAAAATTCATGTTMAGCAATCTTAGGATTTTTCCTGAATGTAACCTTCCAGTATTTTGAAAGAGGCTGCCACTGTATTTGAATAATCTCTTTACATAAACCAGTATTATCTCAGAAAGCATGCCTTCCTGCAGCTATGAAATAATTTTTTGTGTTTCTAATTCTGCCAAGAAACCCTAAAGGGAATATTTTTTATTAAGGCAAGCTTATAAATTTTAAAAAGTAATAAGGCTTGAATTTGGAATATAATTGCCCAATGCCCTGTCTAAATCTTATAACTTGACACAATTAGAGGCTCTAGGAGGGCAATGATTGTGAGTAGATGATGTTTTAAAATTTATTGTGAATTCAACTGAACTGTGCACAGAGGTATATCCACCATTTCCTCATGTATATCCATCACCTGCTTTTCAGAACAACAAAGGATGAAGGTGCTGCCCAACTTCAATAACTAAAGGTCTGATGACATTTCCCACAGGCTTAGTTTTAACCTTTGTGTTCTGCCTAGGCTCCACTTCAGCTGCTCCAGCCTGACCTACAATTTCAGGCACTTTCCTGGTCCCCAYGGCAGTGTGATAAAGTGAGACTGCCCTCAGCACTGCTGTGCCTTCCAGTGCCAGCCTCAGTGATTGCTGGCTGGGGAGAGTGTGGGGRTATGCCAAGGTCAGAAGGGTACCTTTAACTCAATTTCTTTTTAATCAACTCCCCCCTCCTGTCTGTGAGAATAGCCATGGTACACTTTGTGAGGACAGGCTGCAGAGGATGTCCAGGGCAYATCAAGATCCTAACTGTCTCCTGATGAAGAGTGGCATAAATAGGAATAACCCTCTGTGGAAATCAGTGGGGTTGATTTGCCCTTTTGTTGACGACAGGGGAATGATTCTCTTACCCAAGGTGTTGTTGGTGACATCTGTTTTATAGCCTGGCTCCTGGCACAGGTCTGTGAACACTGTGGAGCTATTGAYTGAAAAAGAGAGCTTTGTGCCTTTGGTCTCACCTGCTCTAGCTTTGTGATTTTGTTTCTGTGTTTGTTTTGCAGACAGCTAAATCCTTTCCTCCCAGTGTCACTGAGCCCTAGACAAACACTATGGTATTGGTACACCACAAAGAATATRTTTTGACAGTTTAATCAAAGGGGTTAGGGATGAGCTCTGGGCTCCTGGCATGGTCCCAAGCTATTTCTATTTTTTATTTTCTTTTTCACCTGATACTTCTTTTTTATACAGCTTGTTTGCTTTCAAACTTCCCAACAGCTGCCACCAGTCAWGGCTGACCCTGCTGTCCCAATGGCTGTAGGTGTTGCTTGACAGGGTCAATAAGAAGCCCCACTGAGTAACAGAACCTGAAGCATTTTGTGTTCCACAGTGTCTCACACGGAAGAATAAAATGAACTCAAAATGRACATGCCTTCAATCCTGCCTTTGTGCCAAAGTGAGAGATATTTTGATTTTCATTTTCTGTTTATCCAACTTAAAATAGAGATGATGGGAAAATGGATTTTATACCTGGAAGGAATTTCCAGTATTTTGGTGTTTGGTTTTTCCCTTTGGGAATATTAAAAGGTGAAACAGAAACTTTTATCACRACGTTGATATGAAATTAAATGAACTGAACAATTTTGGAGCAATGAGTGCTATCAGTGTGCCACCAGATACATAGTTTAGGCAGTATGTCCAGAGACCATGGGAACATCAAGTAGATGACAACAGCAGCCACAAAGCACAGAACACCTGAAAAAACCCACAGAAATTTATGCTGAAGCCGTGCAGACAAGTTATTTAATTTGAGTCTTCTGGTAGAGGAAGAATAAAATTTACTATTTTTGTTTCTAGTATAAATAGTAAATCAAAYCCAGAATTTTCTTAAGGAAGTTTTCAACTCTTTGGAAGCCAGGAGTCACTGGAAAAGAAATTGACTTGAATCTTTTGTCCTGTTCAGTTAAGAAGCASGTTACCCTTTTCTTTGTCATGCTCCAGGAGAACAAAATCTCGCTCACACTTCAGCCCACTCTCAAGAGGCAATCAAACACTTGCTGTGCCAGGACTCAGATCCCATAACACATAGTCAGGGACTTCTTTATCTTTATCAGAAAGATCTTAGTCTTTGGTTTTTTTCCTGGTTCCTTGGACACAGCCTTGGGACTTTATAAATCTTGGGCATCACCCAACTCTTGGAAATACAGCCAAGAGAGCTCTCRCTGAATGCATGCACTGAAGGTTTTCTAAGGAATGAGGCAGAATTTACTGTCTCAGAATGCAGGTTTTTTTTAAACCTTTTGAGTGCATTGTAGTATTTCTTCAGCTTTCTTTCAGCATCTGCCTAAGAGATGTACACTTGTGAATTGTTAAAGGATGCTTCAGACACGGGGTTACTCGCTGGAGGGGAGTTGCACAGACCCAGGTGATGTTTCCTCTTTCCATTGTCTCATGAGGACACTTGCAGCCAACCTGGGGAAGCAGCAGGCGAGGAAGGCTGCAGTCCTTGCAGGTTTGTTTGGTTGTAGCACGTTATCCTCAGGGGTCAGTAAGATTGTGATCTGAAGTTTATTTGATTTCTTTTCTTTTCTTGGGTTCTGAAGCAGGCCCAGCAAGGCAGTTTCAGGCAGGAGACAGGCAGTGCTGTGGCTCATCATCCTTTCTGTGCTAGGGTGGGAGCACGCATCTGCAGTGGGAAGAATGACTGCAAGTTACTTTTACACGTCTATATTTTGGCCTGCCAGGGGATTACATAGCAGCCAGAGTAGCCTAAAGGTTGTTCTTCCTGGGGCACTGTGCTCTACTCAAAGAGCAGGTTTTAGACAGATGTTGGCTTTGTTTGGTGTCATGGTTCTTGCTGCTCACTTTGTGTAACCTAAAGCCCCCACAGAGCATTATGGTTGGGTCTCACACAGCTGTGATTGAGCCCCTTAGAAACCTGCTAGGCGTCCTTCCCTGGAGAGGTGGGAAGCAGACAGGAATGTCTGAGGCACTTTGTGCCCTTGAGCAGCCAGCACACCCCTGCTGTGCAAGCTCAGCCTTTCTGCTTGCGCTACAGGGCTGCAGAGAGGCAACTTAGCCTCACTGGACCATCGGATAATTCGAATTGGAAGAAGCATCAGAAGGGTTCACGTGCTTAAGGCAGGGTCAGCCAAGGTCAGACCAGGATGCTCAGGCCTATATCCAGAGAGACTCTTGCACATAACTCTTCTCCAGGAACTTATGGGTTGTTTTCTTTCTGAAAGCAGTAATATTTTCAGGAAACTGGGACATRAAAAGCAACAGAAAAATAGTGAAAAGCCCTGAATTTTTTCCTATTCTTTACATGTTTGCCTGCATATGGTCTCTCTCTGCAACCTTTACTGTGGTGTACTGATCTTTAGGTAGAAGATTTCCTTTACAAAACAGCCAGGCATCTCTGCTTTAAACATCTCCCTCATTCCCCTTCTGGTGATGACAACACTTATTAGTTTACATGATAGATGTTTCATGTGGGCTGGAGACAGATAAAGAGACAAATCSTGATAAAAGCTACAACTCATCTGGTAGCTTCAATGGAGTTTAGCTCCATATCTCTTTTGATTGCCATTCATTTTAGATTTGAGTACCGCAGTCTATTTCAGATATGGAAATTTCTATAGGGAACTAGAGCACACCCAGGAACTTGCTGCACAGGAAACATTCAGCTTTAAAGATGAGGTAGCAGGATGTTCCTAGAAGATCTGACCCTGTTTGTTTCCATTGATGACCTCCACACAAACAGCATGAGCGCACTGACAGATTTGGGAAGCATCATCCTGCAGAACAGTATGAGAATACCAGCACAGGAGTGTCACCCTGAATTTTCTGCCTTCTGTCTTTGTTGCTGCAGATTCTCACGCAGCTTCRTCTAAACAATGTSTATTTTTAGAATGTTTACAKACTTCTCCTCTGAGAGAAGAATTGATTGATGRTGATGTCCRCCATCCAGGYTAGAGAGGTGGCAACCTGAAGTAGCCAATCTCTTGACCTTTGTACAAATGTATATAAATGGAGTCAGATTTTTGAATAAAGAGTTTGTTCCCTTGAACTGCTGCTGTGTCTGCTCATCTTTCTGTCCCTGAARTTGGGACACTCCCAGCCTCGGCRATCGACACAGGAGAAGGATGGTGGATGTGGCTGAAAATTATTTGAGTACAGAACATTAGAAGAAACCTTTAGGACAAGAAAGTCTCTGCTATAAACTTCTACTGTAACCTGATCAGGGAGAAATKAATGTACTTGTGAATGACAGGTGTCTTACCACTTGTCACTTATAAGAGAGACAGACATACCCTTAGAATTCTTTGGGAAAAATACTTCCGAGTTCAAGAAGTCTAAATATCACTGGGCAATGTCCTGACAAGCTCTCTTCTGAAATACAGCAGCCAAGAGTTTTGTCATCAGTTCAAGAAAAATGAACTGAACCCAGAAGATGTTAAAAAATTCTGGCCAGCTAGTCAGAGAACAAAATACTCCATAGGAGAATAAAAATTATTAATGAAATGGAGAAAAAAAAGGCTGACTATGGYGTGTGTTTTTATGGTATAAATACAAGTAGAAAGTATGTATTTTATACGATTAAATGCTTTAGCTTCCTGTGCTCTCCTTGTTTTTGCATTTTTCACTGTGTTAGCTGGACTTGAGCAGAGCCAGGAGCAGGAAGTATTCCAGTGGGGGTCATTCATGTTTAGTAGGTGTTATAAATGAAGTAGCCAAATTGATAATTAAAACCGGATTTTATTGCGCTACCAAAATCGGTCTCGGAAAGCCACATGCAAAAGAGACAGTGTTGAGCCTGGGATCAGCTCTGGGTGAACCTAGGTACGGACTCTATCACTCCGAACCTACCCCGTTCACAAATTCAGCTTCTCAGGGGTCTGTTTTTATACAGTTTTTCAACTAAGGCAGGGTTTCTGTCCACTTTTGCTCGATTCGCATATTCATGAAACTTCTTTTCTTGCTGCTGGTTTTCGAGAAACAGCTTTCCGGGCAGAGCTGAAGGCTTGATTTGATTGGGAACCTGGCATTGGGATGCACACCCTTGATGACTCCAATTKTCTTATCACAGATCCATATCGGGCACTCATCACCGGGGAGTTGTCCAACCCATCCCTGGAAATGGCCCATCTCCGACYGAAGCCACTCTTTTCTATTGCTAACTCGAATCTTCCTCTCTGCTGCCCGTGTTCTTACAATTGCAACTCAGTCTTCTCCCTTTAGCTGCTTGTGGTTTTAYAATTTTTGGAAGCCTTTATTTTAAGCACGAATTATTTTATATCATATATCACAGTAGGTATTCCCTATTGAGATTAGGGTATTGGCAAGATACTTCATGCTTATCTCCATGTTTGTGTTCTCCTTTCCTTCCAAAGTTTTTGTAAAGCCATATTACTGAATTCAGAGAATGATAATTGTTTGGATCCTTTTTGGAGAAGTTTTCTYCTCTTATGTTCCACTTCCCTTCTTCTTGTAAGTAGATTCAATTCAGAAAGTACCAGATATCAGGATTTGGAATATTTCCTAGAAACARCCCACAAATACACCTACATTGTGTACAAGACCTTATTTCTGGTGTGGAGACTTCTCCCACTTCTTCCCCTGTTACGCTCATTTGTGACCCTCAAATTATCTTTCTTCTTCAGGGAACTAAGTTTAATTACTATATTGCCATTGCCAGTCTATATACTGCCTTTGCTTCTGTGTATCCGTGGTTATTGAAAATCTGGGTAAATTGTTCATTTATTTTTGGGATCATAACTAACTGGTCTTTAATCTACAGGCTACCCAATCATCAGGACTAGCAGGCAGTTTTATTTTCCTTGTTTCCTTCTGCTACAGTTTTCCAAATGGCTTTTGCTGTTGTTCAGATTTCTATTCCATGCAGGATCTGGCTCAGGTTGCTTTTCGTCAGTTACTGTCTTTTATCATTGTATGTCTTAACCTGCAAAATTTATCTCTACTTACATATCTGTCTTTTTGCCTTTCTATGTCTTGTAAACGTCTTGCTTATATTCTTTTAAAGCATACCTTTATTATACCTTTAAAGGTATATTATATTTTTAAATATCCTTTCAAGGGTGGTTATTTATTTACATAAGTGTTTAATCCATTTCTATAAGTTTTATTTCTGGCTGAGGTTAAAGATTTCTGTTACTTTCAGAGCTCTTCAGCCAGGAATAAATTCTTTCTTCTTCCACAGTCAAGCTGCTGTATCATCTCAGTGCAACAGATTTTGCTAATCAGTTTTCTTAGCTTGTCTAAATATGCTTTTCTGAAGTCCAAATCTTTAGCTAAATATCTACGCCTATTTCTTCTTTGATTTTAAATATAATCTGAATAAATTTTTTATCATCTGCAGTTGCTTTCTATTATTCTGTCYATTAGCCATCTCTCTTTTAATGTCCTTTACAGTTGCTGAAATCCCACAATGTTACATCTCATTGACTGCTTGTAACTGTGATGAAGAAATGTACTGGGTAATATATCCATGAATCCTTGTACTGGTATTAATAGTGTTCATTTTTTAGCCAGTATTTAGGAAATCCAGCCTACGCATAATGCAACAAGACTCTGTGGTGTTTATCTCTGAAATGGAATCAGGCCTCTCTGTCACAGTCACGTCAGTCTGAAAGTGCAATCTCTCCATTTACCTGAAAATTCACCCAACCCCCCTCAAGCAACTGGCCTTGATTTTTGAAGCACCATATCCCCAGAAATTCCTGTCTCACTTCCAGTGACCTTACCTCCATGTCACTCAGCAGTACCAAATATTGCGCAACCTCTCCCCTACTGGTATTAAAACTATAAAATTCTTCTTCCTCAAAAACCTGTGGAGAGAAGGAGAAATTAAAGCTTTACAGAGGATCTTTTGGGAAATTGGGTCCAGGCAGAGCCCTCCTGTGACCACCAGTGGTGGAGGATTGCCATGGACTTGTGTCACCACACAATAAAGTCAGGTACATTGCTYGTGCCCTGCTTGGTTTATCTTCCCTATGGGTATTTGATTGTGGARCTGGAGATTGTATTTTCAGCTTAAGGTAAAGCAGAACAGCACACGATGTGTTGTTCAGCAAATGCTTTTCAGYTGATTGGATCAGTGTTTAGAAAATATAACTATAAAAAAAGGCCAGAGAAAAAGATTACTTCAAAGTCTGATGCATCTGGACTTAAAACAATTCTAGCTGGATGCTTTAGGATTGTACACAGCTGTAAGGAAACTTGAGGAATTTTGAGGAACCCTTTAAGCATAAAATTCAGAGTTCTTGTGGGGGATTTTAAGATGACAAACTAGGATCTCTTAGGTTACAAAGCCTGGTCAAGCGTGTTTAGGCTTATGAAGACTGTCTGATTTTYCTATGCAAAAAATAGATTTTTAAACAGACTTCATAACTTTAAAGGTAGGAGACCTGACATAAACTGCAGAACTTCAGAACAGAATGATAGAATCTCAGTAAAAATCTAGAGTTGTGGCCCCAGGGARAATTTGATAATTTTCTTCAATGAAAATGCTTTAAAAAAAGTATCAGATAAGCAAACCCAAACCMAAGACATCATTTTACAGTTTCCAAGGTGTTTTCAAAAATATGCCATTCTAATGGGAGAAAAAGATTAGAACCTCACTGCAGCCAGGAGGGTGAGACAGCCATGCTCTTTGCAGGCAGCCACGTGGTGGTTAACATAATCTGTCACAGGCATTTTGCAGCATATAGCCTGTGATCATTAAAGCTTAAAATTACATTCTTTGGATGGTCTAATTCCTGTCTATCTTTGCTGCAATCACTTTGMTCAGAGCTGAAATTTCTTTCTTTCCCTTGTAATATTTACTATGAGAATGTATTTGCCAAATTAAGAAAGTATGTCTGAGACTATAGTCTGTTGTAAAGCAGCTGTCAGGTAGAAGTATTATTGTTAAAATACAGTAACTTGAGATATATATTCCCAATAGAGACAGGTAGAAAATACAGATTCACTGCCTGAGAATCTTTGTCATCTGGATCTTATTGTGGCCAGGTGATGCTAGCTGGCCTGTTCACAAATTCKGGTCAAGCACAGCCTCCTCCACTGTGTCACAGCCTCTCTCAAGAGTACTCTGACATCTCAGGCAACACCTCCACCTCTCCTAATCTCTTACATCTCAGAAGCATCTGCAAGAGTTTTCRTGTCAAGAAAAGCTGAAGAAGTTCCTGTGTTGTAACTTTTCTTCTTTGAGTTTTACATACTTTGAAGATGAGGAGGAAGTGYCATCTGACTCCTTTAAGGTTAGATTTCCAATGGCCGGCGAAGGACAAATTGAGAGCTGAAAGTAATTACTGACAACAGTTCACGTCTGCTCTTCTGGACACCTGCTTGAAGCCCCTAGTGATGACTTCAAATAGGTTGATCCTTTTAAAGAGACYAGTGAGCTGCTAGAGGGCTGGCTTTTTCAAATGAGAAAACAAGTCAGTTCTGCAACGAAGGACAGGGGCAATGGAGGGAAGAGACTAAAACCCATACTGTAAATTGCTGCAATAGCAATTCTCTCTCATCAGCATTTTCCAGTTGGCCTATAAAATTAAATATATATATACCTTTCATTAGATCATAGAATGGTTTAATGTGTCACTTGTTTACATAATGGGTACCTAGTTTGCTTCAGCATTAACACTGTAAATTGAATACTTACATAAACTGATATCAAGCTTTGCCTGAGCCTTCACAGGCATCTTTCTTTCCCTTTGCTATCACAGTCATGCAAGCAGTAGAGCATCACTAACCAGAGCAGCAATAAGTGGTGGTGTGGACAGGAGGCTTGTGTCCAAACTAGTGCCTTGTTCTGTCCTTTCTGCATGACATCGATGCTCACTGGAGAAGAAACTTGCAAGGGAACTTTGCATCAATACAAGAAGCTCTGGGATAAAGCTCCTGTGATTTAGCTATGGATCCACAGTGCTGTTCCCCTGCCCTCTCATTTTGAATCTTCTGATTTTTGTGGGGAGTAGTTTTACATGCCAAAATAAGCCTTAGCTTGTATTTTTAAATATTTTAAATTTAGGCAAGTATCATCCCAGATAATGACTYCATAGTAGAAAAATGGGAATGTGTAAGAGAATTCCCAACTGAAGCTGCTTAGCACAGAAAGACTGTAGTGACACCTTGACCAAGACACTTCTGATTTGAGAGTTGGGATGTTTGTGGTTCAGGAGCAGAGAATGAGTGAAGGCATTCAAAGGTATTAGGTGAAATTATGGATAGAGCCAAACATAAAATTGCCTGAAGCTTGTACTTCTCCAAAGAAAAAAGAGGCCAAAAACTCTTCCTTTAGCTTTCTGCAGTCTAGACTTTCTGTGGAACTTATGTCATACTTTTGTTGCAACACTAAATCTGGGTTTCCAGTAATATCTGAAAAAGATTAATAATCAAGAAATTAGAGCAGTTATTGAATGCAATTAAATAGCAAAGTTTCTATAAGTGCTTTCTTTCTCATTGTGATAACTGAAGACATGATGTTTAAGCTGAGAAGAAAGAGGTGGACCAAACTTTTTCTGCCTCCAGGCTGCTCACATGCAAAATACACCAGAAATATGTACCAYATTTTTATGGGCAGTGTAGAATACCTTCTCTTTCTAGTCCATGAGACATACTAAAGGACCATGAGAAGGAAAAAATACTGGGGTCATTATGAGAATTAGTGGGAAACAAAGTTTTATCTCTGATGAAATGAGGATGCTGATCTCAGCCAGACAAATGCAAAYCCACTGGCCTACATAGCTGGAATCAACATTGAACCTGGAATTTTCTGTCTTTCTCAGCAGCATAGTAATTGGAAGGGGATTTTTAATGTCTGGAACATGCTTTAGAATTGTCAAAATCAGTCTAGTCTAGGCATAAGCTTGAAACTGGATGGGAATTTCACAAGCATGAAGTGATCTGGAAGTGTAGCCATAACAGGCAGCAGAGCACGTGCTCCTAATCACTTCAACAATTTGGAAGGTTCCAGGCTGGTACTCTCACAAGAGTTTATGACATTGTTCAYACAGCATTTAGTGTGAAACAGGAACAATACTTGGTGGAATGCACTTAATCTTGTTTTAGTGCACAAAATAAAGCACATAAAATAGGCTAGTTGTTTACACTCACAACATTAGTGTAAAATGACTAATAAAAAGGGGGGTGAAGCAATAAAGCAGCACATGAGTTTGTTTTCAAATGAAGCTGCTTATGTATTTATTTCTTATTTCTCCAGATGCAGAACTAGGAAACCAGAGTTCTGTTCACCAGGAAAAAATGGCACATCATATCCAGATCTGTTCAATCTTTATTGCTCATTTTGTACTAGAAGAGGAGAGCAATAATCTCATTGTGAATTGTGTTCAGTAAAATCAAACTGCACTGTCAGAGAGCTCTGCCTGGTGTTTTCAAAGCCTTGCTATGGAGTATGGGCAGGCTATTCCAAGGACACTAAGAATGCATAATATCTTTGGGGGAAAAAGAGAAGGGTGTGATTTTGATCATGGTCCTTGACAATATGCTGCTGAAAGACATCTTAGAGTCAGCACTGATAAAAATTGTCTGTCATGTGAGTGATGTGCAGTAAGACAATCCCTGGTGAGTCATAGAGGTCAAAAATTAACATCTAGCCTGTTGTTTCTTTTTTTAGAGAAAATAGCTGACATTTTGTGTTCTGATTGCCAGGGAGAGAGACAAGAGTGTCACAGTTTGTCCAAATGACTCTATTGCCAATTTTAGGAACATAATATTTGTCACTTTTTTTAGCTGCTTTTTCACTTTACCTAAGATGAAATGTGTTAAGATACTTTTGTCTCTGAGTCTATGAAGTCAATGGATCCTTTGAAATGAGTGGGAGCCTAAGGTTGTAGTGTCAGTGCTGTATCATACTGCCTTTAAAAAAAAAGCACTGACACTTAACCTTCTTATAGGACATTATTCTATGCTGTTACAAAGATGTAAAACTCACAGCTGAGATGTGTACCTTCAAAGATAAACAGCTGCTATTTTCTTTACCTAATCAGGGTTGTTTTGTAGACCAAGACAAAGAAGAAGTAGGCTCTTGTAAATGCTGTCTGCATATTCCCTCACAATACATTCCTTCAAAACAACTGAACTTGTCACCAGCTGCCAATTTTCATCAAGAAAAGCCTCTCATTAAGTTCACTGAGAGCATTTCTGAGCTGTGCTCACAGAACTGGCTCTGAGCTCCTCAATCTCTGGCTGGATCAGTCCCTGCTCTGCAGTGTCTGTCATGCATCTGCATTGCTTCAAGRCTCATGCTGGTCACCTGGAGGGAGGGAGGTGGAGTGCATCTTGTTTTTTGCAGATGAAAATGGGGAAGGTGATTTGATTTCCTGTGACCCACTCTCCTGGTAGCTTCTGATCTCACCTTGCAGTTCCAAAGCTCATTGGGATTTTTTGAGGTGCCCAGGGTGATAAAAGTAGAACAGGGATACTGTGGACCATTGTAAGCTGGAACTCTTTTGTGCACTTGCCTGGAATGACAAAGAGCTGGTCTTATGCTCTTAATGCCTCTCTTTGAACAAGTTGAAAATACACTATTGCCTTACACTTGCTATTTTAATAACCATTTATTCACTCACCGTCTGTAGGATAGGAGGTAGTCTCTGAGTCAAGTTATGCTGCTATAGCCCTGTCTTTTACTGCCACATGGGAACACAAAGGATGGATCACTGAAAACAATGACTGCTTTTTTCTGTACACAAAAAATTGCTGGTTTTCAAGTTGCTTGCTAATGACATGGAAATTCTGAAAAAGTTGCATGAAAACAGTTTACTTGCACAAAACTACAATCTACACAAGCTCAGTTATCAAAGGTAGCAGTCTGCTTTGTGAATGCTACAGGCTAAGGGGATCCCCAATTGTAT
Source organism: Mixornis gularis (assembly GCA_003546035.1). Classification (NCBI taxonomy): domain Eukaryota; kingdom Metazoa; phylum Chordata; class Aves; order Passeriformes; family Timaliidae; genus Mixornis; species Mixornis gularis. The sequence goes on from QVAJ01000141.1 coordinate 938,746, forward strand.
TTGAGGGTGTCTGGTGCCAGTAAAGGAGGATGGAGATTTTCATGCATGGCAAGCCAGATCTGCAGTGTGAGACTTGGTTTGGGAAGGTAGAGGAAGGGTATGGAAGAACAACTCTGGGAAAAAATAGAACAAGGTTTTGAAGGTTTTACAGTGCAGACTGTTATTCAAATCTGGTTCTATTTATTTATTTATTTATTTATTTATTTATTTATTTATTTATTTATTTATTTATTTATAATATATTTTATATGTCGAAAACCTCATAAACCAGTCCTTGGTTTCAGCTGTGAAGAGCTGAGGTAACGCTTCTCTGCTTCATGTTGAAACAGAACAAATGTGAAAGAAAGGAAAGGACTGTGATCTTATCTTTTCTTTTCTCGCAAAGAGAGAAAATCTGGTAAGAGCCAAGAAATATTAACAAAGATTGAATTATCTGTTCCACTCTTACTGCAACTTTCTTTCTTCCACTCAATTCACCAATTTTTAAATAAATTTTAAAACAGAATGCATTCTGTATAAACTGCCATGGATATTTACTTTGGTTCAGAACAGACCATTTTTGTCATCAAGTCCGACCTCCTGGAAACCACCATGAAATTTCACTTATGGATCCCACTGTCTAATAATCTGTCAGGGAAGATAAATCTTGGGTAGAGTTTATTCTGTGTCKACTGGCAAACCTCTCCTGCTCCAACACAGAAATTTCAAAAGACTTTCACCCCAGCCTGCCACTTCAGTCAATGCTGATAAAACTAGATCAGTCTGTCTAAAGGAATTATTTTTTTTTCATTCTGAAGCGCAGGATGACACTTTGCTTTCATTCAATTACAGGCTGAGCTAAATGCMACTCAGATCCTTGTTTCAGTGCACTGTGTGATGTTGGAGCCTGAATTCACACAACACCACCGCCCACCCCTGTAGCTGCCCAGAGTCATTTCCTCTGACATGCACCAAGCTGACACATGAGCCAAAGGTACCAGTCAAGAGCTGATCTTTATAGAGATATTGATAAGAGGTGTTAAGATCACTTTCTCCTAGCATAAAGGATGCCCTGCCAGCTCTGAGAAATTAATTGAGTAAAGACTCAGGATGTTCAATATATCAGGCAGAAAATGTGCTCCTCTGTCCTTTCAGGAATTTAAATACTGCAGCAGTTTGCTTTTGTATGGGTTACCACTCTCCTTCAAAGCAGCAAGCAAAGTGGCTGACAACGTGTTGCAAATCTGTGTGGGAATCCCTTGAAGGCTAGAGGATATTCACAGAATATTGAATATTCCATTTTAAGGAGCCCAYGGGTGCCTGCCAGACTTTAGTGACTCCTGTTCACTTATAATCCAGAAGGATGTCTTTGGTACTACAATGATATTCACTGTTTATTTTATCTTTGCTTAATAATAAAAAAGTGACACTTAAGAAATACATTGAGAGTTCCTGAATCAGACGAGTGCTTAGATTTGAGTTGTAATCCAAGAAAATGTATCTCGATGCAGTGAGATGACAAAGTARCTCTTCAGAGATTTTCCCTTGAGCAATCCACTTAAATGCAGCTACCTCACTGTGAGATGACTATAATGAAGGTTTGACCATATCCATCTGGTCTCCTGGATTTTGGGGAWCTTTCAGCCTCTTCAGAATCACTGAAAGGTAAGGAACAGCTTCATGCTAAATGTTTGAAGCCTATAGCAGGATGGAGTCCATAAATRTTTGATAAATATATASCCTAATTGGTAACAGTTTTGGGCAYTTCAACAAGATGCTCATTCTTCTGCCACTTTCCCTAGAAAATAATTCTTCTTTATGTTTTCCCACTCACTTATTCTATTTCAAAGCTCATGTTTTCTGACTGTTAAATATAGCCAGTTTTCTTAAACTTTATTAAGTTCAGATATTATAAAAGCTGTGAATGTAAAACAGGATTTTCTTTCAAGCATGAACTTAAATCCAAGTTTACTATTCATAGAGAGTTGTAGCTGAAGGAGGACCTAGCAAGACTGATGGGCTCTGGGTGAAGACCTATCCACTCCTCTCAGTCAATTCTGTAGCTGGTCCATCCCACCAACCAGTGCCACTGGGGAAGTGCAGTCAAATCTTTCAGTCAGCTTTCTTTGTGCTGACTTGATTTCCCATCAGAAGAACAGAAAAGGATCATCTAAAATCCTTTCTTAGAAAAGAGGATTTAATGCTTTGTCTTAACAAAATGCAACAGACTCTGCAGTGTGGTTAGACTGACCAAGGGGGTCTCCCTTGTTTCTCAACTCAGTGGGATCAGATTGCCTGTGATCCCTTCTTTTGCTGATACAGGTTGCTTGCTTTGTCCATGATATGTTCAGTCTGGGGGTGAGAAATGAAGCTTAAATCCCAGGGAAGATTGACAGATGCTTCTTTTCTTACTTTCCCCAGTGATGAAGGCACTGTTTTCCAGGAACACCCTGCACCTAATCAATTCCTTGTCATTCAGTATTCCTTTGGCACCAGCTTGGTCTCTCTGGTATTCTGCCTGCAACATGCAGTTTAATCTCCTCAAAAGATGCGAGCGCCTGAAAATCTTTAGTTTTTCTAAAGCCTTTGGATTTAATATAAGATACCATCATGAAATTTAATGGCCTATGATATTTCAGAAGCCTGACTGGATGATCTAATGACTCCTTCTGGCTTTAAACGCTGAACCTCTTGGATCCTCACTTTTCCAATGACTGCTTCATATAAAATACAATTTAGAAGAAGAATAAGCTGATTGTTTATTTCATTTATTGTATCATTTATCATATATGTATTCTTCATGGGAGAAAACTATTTCGCTGCAGCAAAATAACAGAAAAAGGAATTTTACTGAGGTATCTGTGGGTTCAGTGGAGTGTTCCTTAACACAAAGCCTCATCTTGTATGGAGAATTGGAGCCATTTCTCTGTGCTGAATCAGGACTTCAGGCTTGTATTACCAGTGATGTATGGAATATCCTTATCAATAATAATAAAGTGGAACAGAACTCATTTGCTGAAGAAGAAAACAAAACAATTTCCCTGACAAAAAGAGTTCAAAGACTGAGTGATGTGAAAGTCTCTGGAAGAATAGTGAGGAGCAAATGGAATCTTCTAAATACAACAAAAATTAAAAGGTAGGTTTAAAAATTATTAAAAAGGGACAGCTGAGCTAGGAGTCAGAAAATCTGGGTTTAGAACAGTGTGTCAGGCAGAGGAGCCTGAAATGAGGTGTCAGTAGTCTTTGGCTGTTTGGAYCCAAGTTTGTGACCAAGCTTGTCTGAAGCTGTCCTAAGCATGGCAGCATCTCTACAGTGGGGACTGCAGGGTGCTGGGCTGGCTTCTGCCAAATCCTCTGTGCAACCAGGACCATGGCACAGGGCAAAGGGCATGGAGCAAGGGACGTGGGACTCGTGTGAGCATCCAGCTCAGGCAGTGGGTGAAAACCTGCCCCTGGATGGGACCAGCTCCTGTAGGAAATGCAGCTTGTGCCTTGTTTCCATCCCTGCTCCTTGTGCAGCTTAGCCATCAAAGGGAGCACTCAGATAACAATTCTTCCTCCTGCCAGGACATCTGTTTTCTCTTGCAGAGGATCTTAAACCCAAATTAGTGCCAGGAGTCCAGAAAATGTCCATACCACTGCCAGCAGCATGCTGTCTGTGCTGGGATACTGTGAGAAGCAGAGCCCTCGTGGAAAGAAGTGGCAKAGAGATGGAATCCCAGTGTGGACATYTCYCCACAAGCCCATTTTGAAAAKGGTATATAGAGAAAAAAAWTWRRWT
>QVAJ01000141.1:943232-1006418 GCA_003546035.1 Mixornis gularis
GAAGAAGAAGAAGAAGAAGAAGAAGAAGAAGAAGAAGAAGAAGAAGAAGAAGAAGAAGAAGAAGAAGAAGAAGAAGAAGAAGAAGAAGAAGAAGAGTAATAATGCTCTCTTCATCTTCAATGTGGTGAAGAATGTCACCAGTCATACTACCTATTGTCCCTCTTGACTATGAGTTGACATAAATGACCTGAATAAAATTACAACAATATTAAAAGTAAAGATAAATCCATTATTTTTCCTTGTCTATTTTGTAATAGACACAACTTGCCACACAACTGTTTGCTACTGCTTTCCAGCATCTGCTGATGGTAGCTGTATCTTAATTGTCTAGGATACTGAGTTTAATTGGTTATTTAATTTGGTGGTACTTCTAATTTTCCACAAATTTTCTTTAACCTTTGCTTCCTGAACTTTTCTTCCCTCTCCTCTCTGCTATTTGGGAAAGAGCAGAAAATCAGCCCTTTTTGTTTCCTTATGTTGGGATTTGTGTCTCATCTTGCAAGAGATGATATAATATATTGTGCCTGCCATGCTCTTCATGATGATATGATGCTTGATAAAGAACATTTGTACTGTAGATGTGCACATTACTTCACAGTTTAAATACCATCCTGCTCATTTCCCTGCTGTGCCATGACATTCAAAGGATGATTTTTTTCCTTTTCATAGCATATTCCTGCATTTTATCAATTATGATGATTAAAATACAGTTTTCTGGAAAATAGCATGGGTTGCTCAGCTGAAGAATTAGGAGAATATACAGGACACGGATATGCTTGAATTATAGCACTGATGCAGCTCAGCTTGCACACTGAGTTGGTGCCAAAGTGACTTCCATGGTCTTCCTTGTGCAGTGTGAGTCCAGTCTCTTAATTTCTGAGCTTTGTTCAATTAAAAATGCACAGTATACATAGTTTACTGGTTTGCCTGAAAATTAAATCTCTGTCACATCAGCTGGCATATCATTTTGCTAGATCTGTTAGAAAGTTGGGAACGGGGCAATAGCCCTGCTATGGAGGTGTGATGCCAGCCCCTTTCCCCTGCAGCCACTGCACATGCCAGGACAGAGCTGTTCAGCACTTCTGGAACAATAGAAACAAACATTTGGGTAAGAACACTTCTTCTTTCTTGAACATCTGGCACTCTGACAGGATGGTAATATCCAGATACTGGTATCATGTGTGCCTGGAAAGCCGCTTTAGGATGGCGTAATGCAGAGCTGCTACCAAAGAGATTGTACCACTCAGTCTCTTCCCTCTGGGATTGGCAAATAATTTGTGCCCTGATTAGGTGAACTACCTGTGGGACTGAGGTGGCTGAAAAGACACTTGAGAAACAGCTTGCTCCTGGCCATGTTAGTTTTCTGAGCAACTTCACAGCTTGACTGCAAATTGCAGCGAGGGGTGAGTAGTGTGGGCATGAGAAAGAGCTGCTGGGAATGGGAAGCGAGCAGGATGCCAAAAAACACAAGGACATAGAAGCCAGTCCATGTGGTAAGTGGAATTTGGGGATCCTTGTGTATAGAAAGGCAGCCGTTCAAAAGAGAGAAAGACAAGGGGGGTGAGAGTTCTTAGTCTTCCCCCACCTATGAGCTTAATTTTCAGGCAGGTCATGAGGCTTGCTCAGAGCACAGAAATTTAAGAACATACATGGAATTCYGTATAGGAACAATGTTTGAAATGTTCTTGCTTAACTCTATTTCAATTTAAATGAAATAAAATAAAATGAAATGTAACTTAAAATGAAAAAGAAAATTAAAAGGAGGAAAATACAATTTTCTCTATTTCCACTAGAATGTAAGAATACAAAAAAAAATTGGAGACAATTGACACAATTTGCTCTGGTTTGTTTTTGGTTGGTTGGTTGGTTGGTTGGTTGTTTTTTTTAACTCAAGTAGGCTAAAAAACTTCCAGGATGTCTTCCTGCTGTTAAGTTGAGCATAATTCACAAAATATGCTTCTAATTATTTATGACCTCTCAGCATGCAAGAACATGGCAAAAATTATTTCCATCACTTTTTCACATTAAGAGGCTGTTAGAGACCAGGGAACTGCCTCTACAGTTAAGACCTAGAATTTTCAACTCAATGCATGAACAAGGGCTGCCTACAATGATTATTTCAGTGTGACAAGAGTAAAACCATTTTATCCAATACTACCTCATTCCGTTAAAAAATCTATGCCTCAGCATTAATCCACTCAGGTCAGTTTGCCTCATCTCTTTAAAAATTCTGTCCTCCACAATGCATGATATGGATATTCTTTTTATAGAAAAAGTAATTATGGCAGTTTTCCAAACCATCACAATACCACTGTGCCCTCAATTCCCAAGGGCCATTCCAAGAATGTCTTTTAATTCAGAAATAGATTACAAATGTGACATAATCTTTTTGACTGAAATTGAGTGTGCAAATACGTCTCGGGAACCTCAGTCCTCTAGCAGCTCCATCTCTGAGCCCCAATGCCCAAATGTCCCAGCAGGTGAGGAAAATTGGTCATTTTGGTCATTCCAAGCAAAATAGGCCTAGCTATGCAGCTGGTGTAAACTGACTCAGTGGTCACACGAGTGATGCTGATTTTTGCCAGCTAAGGAGACTTATAAAAAAATAAATTATATTTATTTTACTTATCTGTGAAGACCTCTTCTGAAATAGTGTGCTGATTGTCTGTCCAAGGTAGAAACATGCCAGGAATTTAAATTAGCCATGCATAATGCATTTGAGGTAACACTTGGGTTTATTACCTCTTGGTAAGTTATTAAGCTTTTATTGATGCATATTTTGTATGAGCATCAGTATTATCCGCGTGCTTTGTACCTAATGTGTTTTGCTTCTTTAGCACATCTGAGTTAAGGGTTCTAAAACTGGCTACAAACACTAATGAGTGGAGATTTGCAGCGCTCCAGTGAGGAAGGCAAGCAGCATCATTGCAGGTCCGCAGGTCAGGATTCTGAGGAATGGAGAGGCTTTCTAAAGACAACACAATAAAATTCAGATGATGGTTCCTGCCTCTCAGTCGGTACCTCAAGCCCTTTTTCCCCTTCTCCCCAGCAGTACTATATGAAAGGAATGCAGCTTGCCCATGGTTGCTGGCCACATCCCCAAAAGCAACAGGATGCTGGATGCACCCAGGATTGCACATCCTGTTTGGTGCCCCCCTACCCCTTGGCAGAGTTGGCCCCTCTGACCTCACAACCCTGCCTGTGCCCACACTCTCTCTTTGTCCTCTTATGCCAAGCTGTGATTCCTTGTCTGTGGTCCCAAGCAGGCTTTTGCCAAAGTCCTCATCGCAGTGCATCTTTCCAGCTCCTGCCTCTTGGCTTCAGCCCTCCCTGCTCCAATCCTGCTGTTCTCCCCCTAACAGCAGCACTTGGGGGCTCCCTCACACCCTGGTATGCATCCTTGCACACTAAATAATTGCAGCTGTAGTACAGAATTAAAGCCAATCACCCACAAGTGGGAGATCTTTTCAAAGCTCTTTTTCAAGACACATTGCCTCAGAGGACAGCTCTGCTGAGACCTCCAAGCTGGCGTACTTTAAGTGTGAGGCCTTAGTGTTGCTGGAAATCTTTGTCCTTTATCCCACGCTCTGCTCATGGGAGCTCATTAGGAGTCAAGCAGGAGAGGAACTATGCCACCAAAGGGCAGAGGGACAATGCTGTGAGGCACAGAGATGGCCCCTGCCTGCCATGTCCTTGCTGGGGTTCTGGGGCTGCTGCTGGTGCAGCTACCACTCAGGCACACATCTGAGAGGAAACCACAAAAGCACCAAGCACCACGTGTATCTGTGGGCCCCAGGAGGCTGCTGTGCCTTCTCCTTCAGGGCTGCCTGCTGCTCTGCAGGAATCCCGGTGATGCAGAGCTGGAAAACACTGCCCTGCAGCTACCCTGTCCCTCCTTCTGTCTCCTGCCCTCCTCAGTGAGACCTGGGCCACAGCAGTGTCACAGGTGAACACTTGTCATGCAGCTTGAATTACACATCGGCTGCACAGGGCTGAGGGTTTTGACTGAGCCCAGAGCAAAGTGCCAGAGCAGATGGAACAAATTAACAGCCATCTCTCTAGTATGGAAGCAGAGGAGAAACTTCCATTAGGAAACTTACTGCTGCTTTCTTACACATACCTTTTCATCCCCTGACATTCATTTTTCTCCATCAACATTGTGTGTGCCTACTATTAACTTGTGTGCTGGGTACTTCCTCTACCGCCCCTGGCCCACATCTACCTCTTGTCAGGAGATGTCAGACCTGCAAGCTGAAATGTCAGGTCAATTGGGAGAAGTTTCCTTTAATAAAACTAGAGTTGCTTTGATGATACTTTAATATAATCTTTAAAAGGGTCTCTTCCTCTCTCATTTTTGCTCTCACAGGCATCCATACATTTAGATATTTATACTAATTTTTTCCTGTATCCCTGAGAGTTGCTTTTTCTTAAGAGGTTAAGATGAGTTTGAGTGTGCACCACCATTATAAAAATAAGTCAAACACTTTTTACTTCTGGAGATTTCAGAAAACCTCTAAGGTGTTGGTTTTTTTTTTTTTTTTCAATTTTCTTTTCCTGAATGCAATGATCTGTAGAAGCCTTTAAATGTTTTCTATCAACTCTTATGCACTCACTTCCATTTTTTCTCTATGGCCAGTATTTTCCTCTAGTGGAGCTGCTGCATTCAGTGCCCTGCTGTGTTCCTCAATCCTCAAAATTGAGAACTGTCACTTCTCAGCACCTCTGATCAGCTACTCAGTAAGAGATTCATTCCTTTTCAGGCTGAATGTAATCTTCTCAATCTTTCTTTATCCAGATTTAAAAATATGAGTGGTAAAAAACCACAAACCAACCCTTCTCTTCCAAAACACGCAGTCCACGTATGTAGATATTTCTAAACTTTTCTTCCCCTTACAGAAATTCCACCATATTTATTCATTCCAGGCTCACCCACTCATCCCTGATGCACCCCCAAATTCCATGCCAGAGTTTAGTGGCTCATTTATCTCTGTAATATTCCTGGATAAGCTGTTTGTACAAGTCCATGTAACAGGGGCAGAGAAAGCACTGCTTGGATTGCCAAACCCTAGTGTTGGTTCTATGGGATGGGATAGTGAGTGGTCAGGGTCTTGCTTGACTCATTTTCACAGTGTAGTCTCAACAAGGGCTAATTGTGCAGATGCTTGTTCTACTTAGACACAAAACCCAAACCTTTTCCTTTTTGTTCTTTTCATTTTCCCTTTTGCTTCTATTTCTTTTTCTCTTTTTCTTTCAAGTGTCAGATTACACAACAATGGTGCAGAGAGGGAACTTTCAGAAATTTAGTAATGATGTTAGCTCAGAAGTTTCCAGGTTACATTGGGAAAATTTTGCCAGTCCAGCTGTCACTTGCCACGACAGCTTCTGTTTCACCCCAGGACCAAAGAGGTTTTGCACTAAAAGGGTCAGCACAGATCAGCTCTGTCTGGACACTCGATTTTTTAGTGGATCAAATATTTCAATTACCTGATACAACGAACTCTGGCAGATAAGAGGGAGGATGAAATAATGCAATGGAAAACAGTTTTATGAAGAAAACAACAGCCATGTAAGATTTTTGAAAAAGAAAAAAGAAAGAATGAATTTGAAACAAAGTAGTACACTGGAAAGGAATCCTGCTAAAAAGAGAGAGAAAGAGAGAGAAAGAGAGAGAATTCATTTTTTAATGAATGCTTCTGTGGAACAAAATGGTACTTTCCTTGCGTTGATACTGCTTAATAATATGTTTCACAGTGTACAGTGTGCCAGTTCTTCTGTGCCTCTTGTCCTTTGTCCCCACATATCCATGGTAATTTGAAACTGGTAGAATTTAAAAGAAAGTGCTTTATGTAATTAACTGATTTTCAGAAGCCAAAGTGTCTGTGCCAGAACAATGAAAGAGAAATCAAATTAGTTCTTAATACAGCTTGGGAAAAAATGGAAAGCATCCAAAGAAAAACAACTGAGGCTGCATATGGGCTGATATTAAAGTTCAGGAAGTCCCTGAGCTGTTTGCCTATCTATCAATGAAAGCACATCTTCCTCTGCCTGCCTGAAATCTGCCTGCTTCAGATTTCAAACATGCTTGGAAAGAATCCTATTGAGAACTAGAGAGAATATATATATAGAGAGAGTTATTCACTGTGTATTGTGAATCCTTTATGTTTTCATGGTCTGTATAAGAATTATTACACAGATGATCCAAAACTGTAGTGTTAAAATAGAAAGAAGTTAGAGTTCCATCCTTGATGTGTTGAGATGTAGCCATAGGACTCTCCTCAACAGTGGTGTACCAAGCACAAAAGTTTTGTTCACCAGTCAGTCTTGGGGAAATATATCCCTTTCCATAAATTCAAACACATAGGGACCCAAGTGTTTAGGTGGTAACTTTCAGATCCAGACAGCAGCAAGTCTGCCTTGCCTAACTCTGCCATACTACTCACAATAAAAGTTTCTGTGAGCTGTTTGTCAGAGACTGGAATTGCAGTGAATGCTTTCTGCAAACCTTTTAGAAGCTTTGCTTTCTCAAAGCAGCTTGTGAGGGCAACAAGCATAGATATTTAATGATGCCACAAGTTGCAGCTTCCAGTTCTGTATTTCCCAGCATGTCTGTGAACTAATCCATGGGAATACAAGAGATCCCAACTCTAACTTCAATCCAAAAACCGTACCCATTTACAGTGATGTATTGCATTAATTCCTTGTCTTTGTTTCCTCTCTGCTGAGACACCCTCTTTACAAAGTCAATAAAAAGTTGATATGTTCAGTGGTGGTATATTTAGAAGCTTTAGAGAGGATGGTGAAAATGCCATTCCCAAACCAATACAGGATTGTCTCCTCTGGGTTTCAGACAGTAAGGATTATCCAATCCTGTCCCTCACAAGTTCAAATGAATCAGTAGCTGCTTAGTCCAGTAAAGTCCACAGAGTATCTCAATACTCTCAGGAATTCAGCCAGACAGTACTTTTTGCACTCTATTATAAACCTCAATTCAGCCATGAAAAGATTTTGTGTCACATAAGAAAAGAGCAGGGTAGTTCAAGGGTGAATTGACAACGTTCTAGCTCACTTTAGTAGTAAGTAAATGTTTTAAGTGAAGATGCTCAAAGTGATTCTAAAAAATTGGTGGCTCCACCTGCTGCAGAAAAGGCTTTCCTGCCTTAGCACCAGTCTCTGCCAATCTGAGACACAAACATGTACTCAGTCCACTTTAGATTTTAATCTATTGCTACCTTAATAGGAGATCATGAGGAAACTTCTGACAAGTGATTGGCTCTGAATATGATTTTCTTTAATATTTTTTCCCTTTGAGAATTTATTAACAGCCATTTCCTTGATGTAGGTTGCAGCTTCAGGTCTGCTGGTTTGCCAGATTTATAGATTTTACTTCCTTTACTTGTTTGTAAACCACGTGTTTTATCCTTTCTTCAGTCTGGATGTATCCAAGTATCTGCAACTTCTCCAGAAGCATTCACTGTTTATAACTTTCCTAACTTTTCTTGCCTGCCCTAGTTTAATTTCACCTGGTTGCTGGTGTGTGGGTGTTTGGGATTTTGAAGGTAGCATTTGTCACATGCTGAGTACTTGCTTGTTGGGAATTTTGCAGCAAGTAATCAGAGGTAGAGGAAGAACTGAAATGTAAAAGAGAAACGAGTCAGGGAAGGACAAAGGAGATTAAAAAAAATACAAAATGTTTTGTTGTGTACACATACATTTTGTAATACATAACCAGCTGACATGGACAAGAAGCAAAAGGGCTCTTCTTGGAGTGGATGTTTGAGGGCAATGAGAAATACTGGTAAATGCACTCTGAGGAGGCTGGTGCCAGAGCAATTTTGCCCAGCCGATGCCTCTCCAGGCAGTGCCTTGTGCTGATGTGTGGTGACTTCTCATGACAATGGGCCCAAGGAACATTGTGACAGAGCCCATTTCTGCAGTCAGTCCGAAAAGTTTGCCTAGTGCTCCCAGACCTTGACAAAGGAAGATGCAGTAGGCATCTCAGCATTTGTTTTCTTACAGAATCCTTCTCCAGATGATGTCTACAAATTTCTTAGATGAGGTTCCTTTTTTTTCAGTAAGGGACAATTTATGCATTTCTTTCCCTATTGGATATATCTTGTGTCAATAGCTCATGTTTACTGCAAGCCAGGCACTAAGAAATATATCCTGCTGAGACAATCTGGCACAACTCTGAAGAGTTCAGACATTTTTCATCCCTTTCAAACTATGAGAAATTTTTAGCAATAGCTTCTTGGAGAGAACAGTGGGATTATCTAAAAGTATTTTATTATCTACGATTTCCCCCAACCAGCTGTGATATTTAAAAGACAGTAGTCTCTTGCTAGGTTTCCCCTGCCTCTCTAGATCCTCTGCTCCATGTGGGGACATGCCCAGCCCCTCAGCCTTTCAGCTGGGAGTCTTTAGTAAACACTCTGCAGTTGATTTGTGTCTTGAAAGTTGCAGCTAAAAAACATCTTCTGAGCCTGACAGCAGATGAGTGCAGGAGCCAGAAGCAGATAAATCACACCTCCTGGATGCTAACTTTCCTTTGTGCTCTGAGTTTTTTTAACTTCCTGCATAAGTATATGAAGGCAAAGGAATTGCCAACTGTAAAGGACTGAAGTGGCTTTCGCCTTCAAAGCTTTACTGCTACTTGTCATTAGTTATGTCAATTCAAAAGGAGAAAAAAAAGGAGACCTTTAGACTGACGAGAATACATTGACAGTCAAAACCTTTCCTGGAATATTAATAGAGGATTATGTGAGATTCCTCTCCAAACAGCCAACAGATCCTGTTTTCCCTGCAATAACTCAAAAGACCTTCCATCCATAATGATACAAAAATCATTGTGATAAGGTTTAAAATATTTAAATATTTAAAATATTAAGTGCTAAATAGAAAAAAAAAATCAAACCTAATGTGAGCTTTCTTCATAACAGATTTTGTTGATAGTTATTAAAATGAAAGTCCAAGGAAGTGCTGCAAATACCATCCAAAGGCCCTTGGAACAGGAAAGACTTAAAGGAGCAAAACCATTTTTGTCTTGGTGCTGCTGGACGCACTCTGCAGAATCAGACTCTGCATAACCTTTTTTATGGTTATTACAGGCATTTCATCACATCCTTAAGTGCCCTCAATAAAGAAAGAAGCACAGTCTGCTCTGGAATATCTTCATCCTGCAGAGGCCAATGGTTTGAAGGGAAAAGAGTCCAAGCAAAATCTCCATGTAGACACAATTATTTATATGTTCAAGTCTGGTTTTTAAAGTCTATTTTTTTTTCTTCTATTAATAATTTTTTTATGTGTCCACATTTAAGGGCAAGTCCTTTTTTTTGGGCAAGAGACCTTTCTTCTATCCTCAGTGTAAAATTATGCCACTTTTCTGCAGACACCAGAACTGAATGGTTCCATGTTATATTAAAATCAGCCCACGAGCTGGACAAAGTCAGAATCAGAACAGATGCTGTAAGTTTATCCCACAAAGTCTAAGGAATCTCATGGTAGCAGAAATGTTACACTTTTTGTCTGACACTCTGTATGTGATTTCCAAAAACCTCATTATGGAAATATGCATTTAACATCAAGACTTGTATGAAAAAAGAAAAACCATTAACACATTTTAATAATAAGCCATCAATAATAGTATTAAAGTTCCCAAGGAAAGGCACAGTATACAATGCTTTTTTTTTTTTTTTTTTTTCAAAAGGATGTTCTATAAAAATTGCCCAGAGTATTTTAAACAAAAATGTATTTCATTTTATACTTTTGTGCAAAAGGACTGAGCAGAGAATAATGTACTACTGAGCAGCAATTGGAATGATAAATGTCTGCAGAGTTGTTCTGTCACTTTTTGCTGAATAACACTGATTGAAAGGGGGTTTCCAATGACAGCTGTAATATTTTAAACGTAGGTAGTAGATACGTGTATTGAGTACACAGGCTTACAAAGACACCTTCACTTTGAAATCACCTTAAATCCTAAAAACAATGCGAAATTTTTAAACTGAGCAGGTGTTTACTGTAGAAAAAAACCAGTTTGAAGTACATGAAAAGAGATTAAATCCTCTCAGAAAAATTATCTTAAGTGCAAGGTGTAGAGTCTCTGCAAAATCTTTCCCCTATGACAGAGGCAACATTAGGAAGGAAACACTTTGCAGTCCAGGGCAGAAAAAGTGAGAGCTGTGATGTGTAAAGCACTGAATCAAATAGACCTGTGATTGATGATACTTAAGGCACATCCAAGTCTTTTATTTATCTCCCATGAAATGGAGACAACTGGTTGTGTGCAGATGATTGAGAAGTGACATATATCACCCTAGAAAAATCCCATTTATTTTCTCTCCTGGAGGAATGGAAAAAGACTAAAGCTGCATAGAGACAGGGGTTTACAGGGATTTAGGACTTTAAAATGAAGGTGATTTTAATGAAAAAGCATTATGTCTGCAGAGTCATGTACTTTTATGCAAATATTTGCAATAGAACATTTTATTTGTCATAAGAATGCTAATTTTCAATCATTATCCCTTAGATTGTGATATCTCTGAGACAGAGGTCTTCCCCAAACAGTCACTTTTCTACTTTTTTTGCCAACAACCCATCTCATTGGTGTGCTGTTTCTGGAAGGAGGCCAACAATAAACACTGGTAATACACCTGAATATCTAGAATTGCTGGAAAGGCTCACAATGTAATCCCAGTTTTTATGTGCAACTGCAAGTAAGGAAATGTCCCACTGAAATGTTTCCCATGTTGAAACTTTGCCTGCAGCTTGAATGAGTATGGAAAGGCCTAACCAACCAAAGAGGGGATTAAAAGAGTTACTGAGCATGGTTTTCTGCCAACCCAGAACAAATGCTTGAACAACAAAGTGAGTTCATTTATTCCCCAGCTTTTACTGACCCCAAGGGTGATGTGAAGTCTCACCCCGCTTGCCCTGTAGCAGAGGACACAATAAGGAGCTCCTAGAGGCCATTTAAGTCTAGCTGGGGACTGTCCTATTTTTATAAACAGCAATAAATCAGCAGTAATGTAACCAATGAACTCACATCATGAATCCACATTTACGAATTTGCATTAATGTGGGATAATGTCAGTGAGAAGCAGCACAGGCACGATGTTCACTTAAGGTTATGTGTACCCTTGGGGCTACCCAATTTTATGTATTTCTATTGGCCCTGAGAAGGTCTCTGGGATTTCTTCTGATAATAGTCCCAACCAATTCCATCCTATAAATCATTTTACATGAAATTCTGAGCTGGCTTGACATTCTTGTTTATGTTCTAGCAAGTACAACAGAGGAGCTTAATGTATAATGAAGGAAAGAAGTGTCTGAATCCTCCAGTTAGAGATAGAAAATGACTCACTGAATCTTACTTTCTCACACATTTAGAGTCTAAGAGTTTGTCACATGAGGGGAGGAGAGTTTGTACTGAAGTGGTTGTCATCTGAAAGTTGTTTAAGATTAGGAATAATATAAGGTAATAAGTCTGACAGGGCTCCCTGCCAAAGATTTTGATTTATCGCATTCTCACTACCCACTTGCAGTTTGTATCATGTTTTCCTGAGTTTCCTCATATTCCATTTTTTTTCTGTCAATGTCCTATATCTCCAGACCCCTCTTGGCTACAGGAATGATACCAGCAATGGGAATAAAAATTGTTGAGCAGAATAAATGCTTCACCATTAGCACTTGGACTAACATCCAGATAAAAGCTGTGGTGTGTGGCCTTGATTTTTCAGCCTTCTGATCATAGTTTACRTATTTTCTACTGGAGTTTCTCAYGCATGTAACATAAACAAAAGTAGATTKTTTTCATTCCTCTCTGTGATCGACTGCTGGTTTGACCACTGGGGTCAGAGGGGTGTTCCCCTCATCTCCCAATCCTTGATCAAATTCCAAATCCTATTTAAACCCCTAATTGTAATAAACTGCCCTTCTTTCACTCCTCACTTCTAATGGTGAGTGTAGCTCTTTTGTGTCATGAACAGCGACAGTGGTGGATGTTCCTTGGTGTGTTTTTGTGGGTTTTTGTAACAGTTTGGCACAGATGGTTGCTTAGTTGTCCAAATCCCAATTTTCATCCTACCCTGCATGATTCCAAAATAGTCTTTCCTCAGAAAGTCTTGCTGAGCACTGCCTTCCAAATCTTTCTGACTGGGCTCTACAATAATTGAAAAGTAGTGTACAGCTTAGCTGATAGCCAAAACTGCAGGTGGTGCTTCCAAAGCCCTCATCCCTAATTTACAGAGTCAGGGATCTGGATTTACATAAGGACAGCTTTGCAACTTCACCTTTCCCTTTTCTAATTAACCCCTGCTTGCATTATAGTTTGCATGGGGATTCCTCACCTGTTTTATTGATAAATTTTGATAAGCTCCTTATGCTGATTGGAAACGAAAGGTGATGGTAGTCTAGGGAATCTTTATTGTGGCAAAATGCTTTAAAGTGCTTTGTGAATCTCTGCTTTGAAAGCCATGTAGGCAATGCTTGGGCTTAGCAAATGCAGAAGCTATAAAACCTTAACTGCTCCTTCGAACACTTCAAAAGATAACTTCTCTTAACTATTGTGCTCTTTGCAACAAATTATATTCATGGTATAAGTGGAAAATATGCTTTAAAAGAGTATTTCCCTTTACTTATTTTCATCTTCAGCGTGATGCCCAAGTGCATTCCCAAAAATTAATCAGAATATACATTGAAGGAATTTTTTGAGGAGTTTTTGTCCAGCTCTTGCTCAAAGTAGGGCTGACTTCAGTGTCAGAGCAGGTTGCACAGAGATGAAATTTGAAAACCTCCAAGCTGAAATTTGAAAACCTCCAAGAATAGAGGTACCCAGATTCTCTGGGCAATCTGTTCTTGCATTGAACCACCCTCATGGTGAATTTTTTCCACATATCCAGTTGAAATTTCCTTGCAGCTTGTGACTGTCACCTCTTCTCTTCATTGTGCCCTTCTGTGAAGAGTCTAAATTTTCCTATTCTCCCCTTTGGGGATGGGAGGATAGCAATTAAAGGTCCCTTTTTCTTCTCTTCTGTGGAGTAAGCAAGCCCAACTGCCCCAGCCTGCGATCCTACATCATGTGCTCCAATCTCTACTCTCTCTTTTGAGCCTCACAACATTTATCACAAGTGATACAGTAAATAGGTAATGCAAATCAAATTATTTTTGCATCCCAGTTGGAGTAAGATAAAGGGGTAGTAGTCTTTTGCAGTATTTTAATGCAAGATTGAATAGAAAATAACACAGATAATGGAACTGGGCATGAAAAAAAAGGAGGGAGCAGGGGTGTCACTGTGACCCTCTAGTCTTTAAATCCTGATCCCCTGCACTATTCCTGAGAAGCCATAAACACAATATGGCACTGTGGATCCATTGCCCCTTGCACTTTTGAGCACCCCAAACATAGCAGTGGAGGAAGGAGAGCAGTGACTCCAGCTGATGTTCAGGGAGAGATATGCTAAGATGACCCCAGTGGGATCCAATCCCTCAAAGAGACACCATCCAGCCTCACAGGAAACTGCAGGCTGCAATGTCCTAAAACTAATGGAAATCACTTACTGGGCTTAGCAGGGCTGCACAGGCTGCTTGCAGTTTCCAGAAATGGTGCCTTATTTAAAACACCAGGACTGATTCATCACTTTGTTATAGAGGTTTAATGGGGTGGTGAATCACATTTGTCATTTTCAAAAACTTAGAAGCATTGGGAGAACTTCTCTCAATTCATAAACTTAAAAAAAAAGTTAGGATAAGATTTTACTTTTAAATTTAAGAAGAGAATAACACCCAGTAATCATAATTAAGAGTGTAATAGCAAAACAATAATTTTCTGGAAACATTGTATATCAAGAAAAAGAAAACTTGTAACATTACTGATTAATATTTTCACCTTGAGATTCATATAGCTTGACACTTTTTGTCATTTTTAAGTATGAATGCTGTGAAAGACATTATTTCAAGACATTAATTCCTGTAATATTTCATGTCTATAGGGTTTTTTTTTCCTGACTGCTTGGTATAATGTTCAAAATCCCATGTCCCTGTTTTGTATCCAAATCTTGTTAATTTTCTTCTTCCTCACTTTCTTCATCCATTTTATCTCATCCAGCTTGAAAGTAGAAAGGGAGAGAGGAGTGGGAAGAAGTTTAAGAGGCAAGGAGTAAAACAGTGCATCCACTTAAATTCTCTATTCAGGTACAAAAATATTCTGCAAACATTTTTGATTTTGTTAGGGAAAACATTTCAACCAGCTCTAGAAGTTTAGGTAAAAATTGCCTAAGGTAATTCTGTCACAATCAGAAGACAGATATCCTCATCTTCCCTAGGTGCGATGTTTGGCAAACAAAAAGAAAAATCGTGGCAGATTAAAGCAACATGTTCTTTTCCAAATCTTGCTGTCATTTATTAGCTGGAAGAGAACTGCTTGATTTTTTTTTTCCTTTTTCTTTTCTGATCTTTCTCCCTTATTTAAAAGGAATTAAATGAACTGGGCTGGAAACTCTCTCAAAATCTCATAAAATGCCTCTGCATGATACTGCACAATTTCCATTCTGTCAGTTATTATAGTATATTTTATACAGGAAAGCCTTGTGAAATGTAAACCATGATTGCAGTATATGTCCTCTTGTTCTTGAGAAGCACTGTATTTAAGCAAGACTCATACTATGATTCCTGAGACCTATTTCTAGTCCTGCCAATATCTCATTTTATGACCTTGGGCCAAACTTCTCTCTGCCCTTCAGGCTACTCATCTGTTATATAGGAAAAGAAATCAGAGATACTTTAGGACATTATGAAGTTTAATCAATATCTGTAGATTCCTCAGAGATACTCAAAGGAAATTTGTCATCCAAATGGACAGCTCATACCAGGGTACATATACCCTATCAACCAAAACCTTCTGGAAGGCTTATCTTGAGGCAGGGAGTAGAGATCATAAGCCATATATTTGTTTCATTTATTGTCATCTGCCTATTGCTAGCTGCATGCATGAGTAGAGAAAATCACTGCCCAATTTTTCCCATTCATTTGTTTTTTGTAAGCAAAGGCAAACAGTGAAGAAAGCATGCTCTGACATTGACCTTGGGGCACCACTGGGCTGCCCACTTAGCAGAGCTGGGGTTTGCTGGTTGTGTGCTGAGCTGCCATCAACCCAATACAGAGATTTGTCTTCTCTCCCACTGGTTTTATACAAGACAGCAGAATGAGGAAACAGAAACTTCAAACCAGGATAWCCTCACTGTGGGTGGGATGTGAGTGCAAGGTAAAGGAGAGGTGAAGAAGCAGAAGAAATTCATCCAGCTGAAGGATATTTTATGCCATGAGTGCATTATCAGCTATAATGAACCAGTCACTAACTGGGCCAGTGGGGTGGCCAACAACAGACATTTTTCAAGCTTTTTTAAGGTGACTGTTGCTACTGCTTTTTAACATGCATTAAAAAACCAGATTTATTTATTGATAAACTTCATATGATGATACTGCTACTCACAAAAAGGCTTATTCAGGGCTACACACACAGTTGACATCTGTGTGTTATAGTACTCTGTTTCTTGCAATCATGGGCATTAATTCTATCAATATGTTAACACTGGGTCAGAAGAAATAGGTATTTGGATGGGAAATTGTTATATAACAGTTTAGCTTGAAGAGCATTTTCCAGATGTGAAATGCTGATTACTCACCATAATTAACTGGGAAGTCTATGATTTTCTTGAATTTTTCACAGGTTTGCATCATGTACAGATGATAGGCATTTCCTAGCTCAAGGCTTTCATAGATTCCTCTARTCAGGTCAATGTAATAAAATAGCTTACTAAAACATGCCTTAAGATATATAGAATATGTATATATTGATCAACAGGTATTGATCTTCTGGTAGAAGTTTGCAGTTACATGATTAGATAATATACTAGGTGCCAAATGTAGATACTCTTCCTTTTTTATTTCAAATTCTCCAAAATAGACCCAGCTAAACTGAAAGTACAAACCCCACAAATTATTGCCACCTACTGTTGTTTCTACCATTGTTTTCCTCCAGGAAGCATTCCTGGAGTATAGTTTACAGCAYGTCAGCACTTGTTAAGACAGTTATCTGAGGTGGAAATCTCCTGATACAGGAGAATTTTCAGTCCTCTTTCCTGAAGTATCTGTCTGCAAACAGGAGTGTCACAGACAGGGGTGACTGCTGGGCTTTCTGCAGGAGGGTTGTGCAGATCATAACTGCTCTGTTGTACAGCCTGCTTYCTCTGAAATCCTTATTTTACATCTGCAGGCTGCAAAAACCTCTTCCAGGTGTTCACATTGTCAGCCTCCATTCTCCTCCAGACATAGAAGCTGCACTTATTGCTGCTTTATAATTATAATTATAATTATAATTATAATTATAATTATAATTATAATTATAATTACATGCTCATACAGCATCATGAATTGTTTTCTTTGGGATTAACACTCCTGTGCCAGTCCCACAGGCCATCAGTCACTTCCTGGGATCGTCCTTCAGCAGTGATCAAGTGCTCTTGCTCCGTCCTTTGCCTTGTTGCCACCTGTCCCTTCAGTTGTTGTTAAGGTTAATTCAAGTTATACACCCAAGCCAGTCTRCAGAGGGAAATCCTTCCCAGAAAAAGGAGCCACAAGAGGTGCAACACCTCCCAAAATACTGATATAGGCTACCCCTTACAGTCAAAGACTCATTTAAATCAAACAAAGCAAATTAAATAATAATGAAGTTTTAGTTTAGACAGCCAAGTTACAAACTGAAAAGACCTGATATSTGGCAGCCTGATGTTTCATTTTCCTCTGCTTTTTAAAAACATGSTTGACAGAATATTTCAGATCTGAAGTATTTTATTGCAAAAACGTAAGTATTTATGCAATATATCCCTATGCTGCTCCATCTCTTTCAGCCATCCCTCATCCAGGCTGAGATGCAGGTTGAAATGTGGATTTTTGTTCAAATAAATTAAGTCAATAGAATAATGTACACAGT
Source organism: Mixornis gularis (assembly GCA_003546035.1). Lineage (NCBI taxonomy): Eukaryota > Metazoa > Chordata > Aves > Passeriformes > Timaliidae > Mixornis > Mixornis gularis. The sequence continues at coordinate 960,217 of QVAJ01000141.1, forward strand.
TGTTAACTGAATAGTGATTTCAGCTGCTAGTCCGATGATCACAAATTACTTACTTCTTTCAGTATTTCAGGTGATATTTGGTTGGGTTAATAGTGCACTTCATGAAGGTATTTTAATTATCCAACACTCCTGAAGTCAGGAAAATTCAAATGGGAGAGATTTTTAAGATGAAGAGATAAAGCAAAAACATATAAGTGGGGGACCTAGGGTTTTATCAGAAGAAAACATCAATTGCTGTGCACAAAGTCTTTAATCTTAAAGATTGCAAGTCAATTCAAGCCCTTACTTCATTTATACTCACAGCATAATAATTATTGCTCATTTCCTGAAGGGGACAATTACTTCCTTCCTTCTTTCTGAGGGTCACATTACGGTGACCTGTGTTCATCACATATTTCCTTCATCTCTGCATCCTCTGCAGAAGCACATTAAGTGAAAAAGGAGCAAGAAAATCAGAAAGARGGAGTCTTTGGCAGAGGGACGTGCAAATGAGCAAGAAGATAGGCTATGAATGGGGAAAGAGAAGAAGGAATAGTAGATGAAAGTCATGAATAGACTAAATAGCCAGACTTGTGGTACCTGGTAAGTTGCTACCAAGAGGACAGTGTTGCCTTTTGTACACAGGATCTTTGATGTGGGATTTGAAAAAGCTGGAGCTCCTGCCCCAGTACATCTCAAAAGGATTGCTATTTTTCTCAATTTATTATGGATGTTTTTAACCTGCTTCCTGCAATGGCCAAGCACTTCATCTCATTGGACCCCATGGCCAGCTGCTCTGAAGACCCTCTCTCATCATCTCTTTTCCTGTCATCTGAAGTCTGTTCACATAATAGTGGAACTTGGGATAATAKCCACAGCCAAGTGCTGTCAAGTGCACTCCACAGGAACAGAAATGGTCTTGGTGTCAGTAGTGCCACAGAAGGAGGTATGTAGAGGAGTTCTGGAGATGATGGACACATTTGCTTCAGAAGTGCATTCCAGGCCAGAAGCAAAACATCAAACAACATAATAACAGCTGAATTCAGGTTTGCAGAAAGARGAGATTATTACAAGCAGTGGACCTTATTGAAGAGCAAGGAGCAACAGAGTCACTCAGACTTCTAAATTGTACAGACCACATTTGATTTTATATTCTGCTTTTTCCCCTTTTCTTACATATGGCACGATATTCTGAATTATGTCATGRAACTTAATGGCTGTAACTAACCACAGAAGTCCAATTCCATTATGTGAATCCTAACTAGTTCTTTGTATATTATGATAAAGAAGTTTCACAGCTTAAGAATTGTATTTAAAAAGCAAATCAACAACATTTTTTGCATTGTGTCTCATTTCCACCTTTCCAATTTCATAAGCCTTTGTTTCTGTTTTATGAGGCAGCTTTAATGGAGATTTCCAGATGAACTCCTCTATGTTGCTACTGATTCTGAACATTTTATCCAGTATGTTCTGTAAGACAATAATGAAGAGAAGTGTGAAGTGCTTAATATTTATAATGGATTTCCTATGAACTTGGTTCTCATTTGAATAAATGGATCATGCCGTATTTTCATTGATCTTTTTAATGAAATAGCATTTAGGACATTTTTTTAATACCTCCACAACATGGAAAGCTTTATTCTCCAATAGTCTTTGCTCATAATTCCTACCGAACCTTTGCTGAGGCTGGATGACAAGTATGAGGTACAGCACGGAAGGTATACATGACCCTTTGAAATTACTCACTTTGTTTTGAGTCTTATTCTTATTTATTACTGAGCTGATCTTTGCTTTTCTAGCAAAGGAAGATAGAGTTCCTTAAATCATGCCTGTTGCAGTAGTGGAGCTTTGCAGTAAAAGTCATTGGACTGCCAGAATTTTCTGGGTAACAGAGGATGGTGGCACAAATTCTGTCTGCTCAATGCYGCAACTTTTGCAGACAGGCTGACTTTAAAACATTCTGACAGTCAAATGTTACATTATAAATTGAAATATGAGTGTGCATTTCTAAATGGTTAGTGACTAGCCATGTACTTGAGATGATGAAGTTATGGTGTGGTTTTCCTTTCGAGGTATTAAGGCTTTTAAGGTTTATTTTTCTTACCATTTCAAAGTCATACAGAAGTACCCATCTAACACAGAAAAATTGCTTTCCTTCCTTTTTTTCTTTTGCGTTTGAAGGAGTCTGATSTTTAACTTCCTTAGGTCTCTAGAAAGGTAGAGGAAGGACGGCATCCTACATATGAAATCAAACTGGATAGGATACCATTTCTCGTRTAAGACTTTAGTTCTGCTGGAATTTTGATTGTTTATGACGGGTATTTGTAACCTTTACCCTTCTTGCCATCAGAATTCATCTAACCTTCTWGTCTATATATGCAGTGACAAGCAAGACTTTTGAATCAGACCAGTTACCTATTAGCCCTGTAATCAGKGAGAGACTGTCACAGCAGTTGCAACAGCCCACCACTGGGCTCAGGTCACAGTCTGGAGAGTTGCCAGTGAATACCCATGTGCCTGACATGTGGATCAAATTACCCTCCTACAAGCCCTGTCAAGAGAGAGACTTATCTCATTAATTATACATGGAAATTGAGATCCAGCAACATCTGACGAGGTTCTGTATTTCAAGCCTTGGTTTTCTGATGCTGTCAGCAGCAGATCAACAATCTAATTAAAATGGCCATCAAAGCAGATCTGAAATACATTAAATGGTTCCCATTAGTGTCATATTTAATTTACTGGTTCAATGTTGAAGATGTTCATTACTGCCCTTTGCTTGATTTTGAACTTCTGGGCAAGTTTTATGAATTATATTTACATCTCAAGAAACATAAACACCCTGTTTACATATCGGATGTCTCTTCTGTCTTTTCACTCCCAGCTTTATTACATCAGGGTTGCCAGCTACCCCTTGGTTWCTTCTTAAGAACACCCTGAGAAACTTAGAAAGGGTGGGGAACCCGGGGGTGCAACCAAGGGGAATGGCATCAGCTATTTTTGCTGTTTGTTCTCCCTGTCCTTCACAGCAGGTTTTTTGTCTAATTGTAAAACTGAGTTGAGTCTAGTGGCAAGACCTGAGGGAATGGTCTGAGGTTGTGTCAGGGGAGGTTTAGGTTGGATATTAGGAAAAGGTTCTTCACCCAGATGGTGTCTGGGCACTGGAACTGGCTCCCCAGGGAAGTGRTCACAGCACCAGGTCTGACAGAAGCTCAAGAAGGCTTTGAACAATTCTCTCAGGCACATGGTGTGACTCTTGAGGCACTGTGCAGGGCTGGGGGTTRGACTCGATGATCCTTGAGGGTCCCTTCTGACTCMGCATATTCTGTAATTYTGCGATTCATTGACACAACGGGATGGCTGGACCTTCCCACTAACCATCCGTGTTCTCTCTGACTGCTGTGCACTAGAACTCACTGGGCCCTGTGGGTAAGGAACACTGAGTTGCAATCTTAGGTAGAAATAGTCCGTTAGAGGTCAGATGAGATGTGAAGATCTCAACTTCAAGCAGTGTAGAATTAYTTTGCTATTCTTTCTTGTGGGATAGTCAGCAATGTAAAAGGCATCTGTCACTAAAACCCCCACACACACAGAAGAAGGAAAAAAAAGTATTCTGAGAGGGTATGTTTACCTCTTTTTGTCTTTTACAGATGGTTGTGTTTTTATTTGAAGGCAAATTAATAGAATGTGTAATGGAAAATAAACCTATTTATGAAAAAAAATTATCCAAACCACAATTGTGTAATCAGTGTATATATGTTGCCTTACTCTAAAATAGCTTTTTCCAAGGAACATGTGGAAACTTKACATTATTTTTCTTAGTGTGATAAGAAGTCACATATTTTGTCTAATAAAACCATGACAGAATTAGAAAAACACCTTTGCTGAATACTTTAACACACTATGAAATCTTCAAATTCAGAAGAATGCAAATATTTGGCATCTTTGGTGGTCCAGGAAAGATGTCAAATAATTTAGCAGAATTGCAGCCAAGGGGAAAGTGGTGAATTTGCCAGAAATATTTTTTCATTACTCATGAAAATTAATTTTTTTTTGTTTCACATATCTAACTCTAGTCACCACCTAAAAAACACCAGAAATACTTAGAAAAGTTGGAGGCATTTCAATTTTGGAGAGAAGCAACAAAATCATTATTTTATAGTGACATGATGAGGGACTTTTACATAAGCACACACCAAAAMCATCATTTACTAGAAGGAATAAAGACCAAAAATTTTTGACAATTATAAATACCGTATTAGGAAGAGTGATTCAARCAGTGGCTGTCTGAAATAAATGAGATTAAATTCAGAAAATGAATGTTAGCATGTAATATTTTACAGTTTTAGGATATTAGAATGTCAGAATCTGCTACTCTGAAAAAATTGTTCAGAGCAAATCTCATCTGAGTATCTAAAAGAGGATTGGGAAAAAAATCCTGGCTTTTTAGAACTACATATGTGTCTCTGAAAGGGAGTAAGTCTCAAATTTTGAGCAAGTCAAAGTTTTTTGCCATGAGTGAGATTACATGGCATTAATAGTTTACTGAGACTGTCTACAGAGAGAAACAGAAATGTGTTAACTCAAATGAATTATTTCCCTGTGATATGCTAGCAGAACAAGTCAGCCTTGYAATAACTGTAGCCTGCCTTTGCAGAACATTGACCTTAGATGTGAACAACCCTCGGACATTTTGGCTGTATCTATACAAGTAATTGAAAAAGGAAGACTCCTAGAGGCTGTAATTCAGCCATCCACACCATAACATTGTTACARTGGTACCTGATACACTTTTGGACCAAAGCCCAAGCATTGTCACCTTTTTTGGGTTTTAGAGGTGGCAGAAAATACAGTTCCTACAACCCTACGAATTTTCCTTGTGAATGTGTCATTTCAGCTGAACCATTCACAAGTATGTTGCTAACAAAGCAAAAAGATTGTTGCTTTCTGGTTGAATTGAATTATATTCTTGGCAGCTCTCAGGAACTTCCTGTCAAAATTCTACAGTCAAATTAAAGGTGATTTTCTTCCTCTCTGATTTGGTCTCCTGTGTACAGCACTTCTTTTTTAATTATTATTTTTAATTCCTGTCTGCTTTTCTCTCTGAACCCATTAATAAATCCTGGAGAGTTAATTTTTTTATTTTGAGTACAAAAAGTTTGCACAAGATTACCTGGAGAAATTATAATTTTAGGCTCCCTACAAAGGCGTCCTTCCATTGCTGGTAATAGTGTGATACAGTCATGTGGGTATTGGGCAACCAGGGACCAGGAGTGGGTTGGCCCCAGTCGACAACGAAGCATTAATCTAAGGCTGSGAAATGAGGTGCTAGGAAGGGAAACATCTGGTTAGATTATGGAGAGTAGAATGGGATTGTGGGAAYGSTTATGTTAATGAAGTTRCACCATATAAGGTTGTGTTCTGAGTTCTTGTATATGACTGGTGAAGAAGGTTTTACATATAAGGTAATGTTAATGTTCATTGTTTTGCCATCTGGGCTAAAGTCTCTGGGCTAAAGTCTATATATATTGTTATGTTTGCCCCATTACTGAGTCTTTTGAAGTTGCCCCATACTGTGTTCAGCTTATGTTCTTTTGTTGGCTCAGGCTATTTATTAAAGTTATTTTTGGGGCTTACTCGATCGTTCCTGTCCCTATTTCAATTGCCACCCTGGCTGGTCTGGCTCATGTCATCTCGCTGGCGACATAGTCATTCTGGAGAAATATTCATCATACAGACTGACTAGACTTCTACAATATAATATATTGGTCTCCAGTGGCTTAGGGTCAATATTGATTTATTTACAATWTGACAATATTAATTGCATTAGGAAAAAAAAAAACAAGTGTTTTCGCCTGTTTTCAATCACAAACAACTTTAGCTGTTTGTACTTCAGAAACAGAAGTGAAGGAAGGCCCCTCTTTCCTTTGTGGTTTCTTTGTTTCCCACTGTTTTTGAGTTTGCTTTCTTGTTAAACCTGTGAATTTTAGATGTGTATGTCAAAGACATGCATTCTGTAGAATTCTCTAAAACACACAATTTCAAACAATATTTGTACCTTTATTATTTTTCTTTTTTTCTTTGGTTTTTTTTTCCAAGTATTGTCCTATTTTTGGGGGAGTAGGAGGTAAGCAAAAATTTGTTCTGTGTCTCCAGAGGAAAGACCATGTTCTGGTCACTCTGGAGAGAAAGAAGTTGTYTATAATACTGTCCCATTTTAACTGATATGCCATGGGTTTTTTTCTCAGGAAACATCATCTGAATTGGATGGCAAAGAAAAACAGATTGGAAGTAGAACTAAATTACACTTAGTGATTATGTTATTGCAGCAGCACTTCCAGCCCATCTTGGGGTAACTATATTACTTCTGCCTTTCCTAGAGGCTGTGAGTATATAGAAATGCACTTAAACTGTGATCAGATACTGTCCCCCAAGGCTTATATTTCTCACTGCAGGTAAGCAGGGAGCCAGGATTAGTGAATGAGTGCAATAGGATTCAGAAGTTCTGATTTTTTTCTGTAGGTAATACGAGCACAAAATCAAGTTCCAGTTTATCACTACCTACCAACATCCTATTTAGCTTCTCCCAGAATAAGATAGCTGTTCCACTAGTGATGATTTATTCCATACTTTTAATGTAATTTCATTTTTTAAAAAGGGTCTTTGAATCAAGTGCCTCCTGCATTGATAAATCTGGCACCTCTACGCCCTTTGAAGACCTTCTTAGACATAACTGCGGTTGGTGAAGTTAATGTGTTAAGAAATACAGCAAGATTACTTTTCAGAGACAGAAAACTACACRTTGAATTTAGGTCTACTGAAATGTGTCTAGGCATACACTCAGGGGGAAAAAAAAGATTAAACATTCCAAGTGTTATGTTTTACAATACAACACAGAACTAAGTGTGAATAATCAGAATATTCTGACGTGTGAACTGRCAGAAACCAAGGTAATGTGACTCCCCTTCCTCCACTGATGCTTACAAGAATTATTCTGCACTGCTTCTTACAATCTTTCTCTGAGGATTTCCAGATTCTTTATAAACACAGACAAATCAAGGCTCCTAAGGGAGCAGCTCTCTGTACTCCAACCATGYGTATAATCTAAATGTCTTCTTTACATATGCTGTAACAAATCTCACAGAAGCAGGTCTCTGCCAAGAGCTCTTGTAGGCAGGAGCCCTCCCAGCCCGCACAGGTGGCAGGGGATGCTGGGCTCCCGAGGGGGGCAGCAAGTGTGCATGTGACAGTGCATTGCCTGCTTCTGTGCAGTGAATTTCATAAATTGTTAAATTTGGCTCTGTCAGCTCATGTTTGCTTTCTGTGGTCAAATGCCTTTGAGGCAGGATCCAGGTAGCCTGATACTCAACAGATACAGTGCCTGGGTCTCTTGAATCTTTTCCGTTCCAATAAAGAGGAAAAAGGATTTATTGCAGTCAACCTTGTTGAACTGCCACTTGGGGGGGAAAAAAAAAAGGCAACTATGCATTTAAACTATAATACTTCTTTTTTAGACTCRCTACTTTTATAGTCCTAAGCAATTAACCTCACATGGCTGAGTCAAGACTTTGACCACAACACTGTCCAGTTACTTCAGCTAAGGCTGTGATGTAATTGAGCATTAAAGACCTAACAACTAACACCAGCACTGTTTTACAGCATTTCTTAGAATGACTRCATGGTATGAAACCTAATAATACACTTCCAGACATAGCTTATAGCATGGAAAACAGCTTCTAGAGACAGTTTTTCCCTGTGAGCACACTTAGTTGAATAAAATATACACAGGTAATTCAACACTGTTGTCACAAACATCTAGTTGCAAAAGCTGAATGTTCAGATGTTTGCATACCACCGCCATACATGCTAAAAACTGGTGTGAGTGATGCTCACCAAAACTCCTGCTGTCTTAGTTTCCTCTAAGTAGTGAGTTTCCTATGATTATGGATGATTTTCCTGTTTGGTTTTTTTTTTTCAAATAAATACAAGTAGTTAATGTTTCTCAGGAGAATCCTCCACTGGGTGCCTACAGCCCCCATAGGTGGATGATAGTGCAGCTGCAGTAATGAAGGAGGCAAAATATTTCCTCAGTTTAGAAAAAAAGCAGTAAAAATGTATTTTGCTTATTTAGTCTTCTCAGTGCATCTCAAAAAGTCCTGAGTCAGGTGTTTGGAGCCTTTATTGATTCTACAGCAGAAGTGAACTTTCCACACTGACATGGARTCAGCTGCAACCAGGTGGGCGTTTTGCTGTTTTCATAATGCATAAAATGGTCTAGAGAGCTAGACACCTAGCTCAGCATTTCTGAAGGTTTCRCATGAGTGCAAAAATGACTGCTCAGCCTATTACTAAATCGTAAAAATGTGCTTATTTTGCTTGTTCASTATGGAGTATATTCACATATTTTTTTCCCGTCTTGCTTAGCCACAGAGCTAGGTAGCCATCTACCCATGCAGGTGGGCAATGAAGGCTTAGAGGATACAGCTCTGGTAGCATATTTAGAGAGCTAGGAAAACTATTCCTATCTGTGGACATGGAGGCCTGCAAATGCATTGTAAAATGCATGCACAAAGAGCCCAAATTATTGCCTTATGTCATCATAATACTCTGGTGAGTCACAGAACCTCTGTTTTGTAGGACRTGATAATGGAAGACTCTTTATTTTGGTCCCTGGAAGAAGCTCAGCTTTGATACAGAAGAGCTACAACCTGGATTCTACACGTGTGGGTACTTACTCCTCASTAACTCTTCAGCCCCCTGGCATTTCTTCTGCTGCGTTAACCACAGCAGAGGATTCAGTGTGACAGAAACTGATTAAAATCAGCCTCTGTCATGTATGGTACTGACAGCCTATAGTCATCTGACAATAAAAATTTTCCATCACATGTTTCGAGACTAACTTCCAAGAGGTTGAAAAATATATTCCCTTCATCAATCCCCTGAGTAACCACTAGTGTCATCATTAAATTGTGTTRGGGGTGGTCTGGTGTCACAGCAAATTTAGAGGTTTCTCCCACTCTAGGGTGTTGTGGTGTATAATATTAAATACACAGCCTGCAGTTGTGGCCCAGAGAGTTTTCACCATAAGAAAGGGTAGTGGAGTGATAAAATGGGTGGCTGTCTGAAAAAGACTCTCTGGCTCTTTTCAATTCAAGGAGACAGACAAAGAATGACTCTGCTCAATTTCCATGTWCAGCATAATAAAGACCATTTATAGTCAAGTGGAACAGAATTTGAAGGCAGATTTTGCAAAGCAGTTACTCTGAAAAAAATAGGTTTTGCTTTAAATGTGTAGGATTTCAATAAGAGGTGTAATGCATTTATAAATAGTGTCTTTTTTGTAACTAGTGCTGCTGGAGCAGCTTTGTTGCAGCTGTATCCATGCAATTTCAGCATCTCATTCAGTTATGAAAAGTGGAAAGAGGATCACCCACTGAAAAATACCTTGGGCATCCATATGAATTTCTCTATTTTTTTTTTTAATGAACTTGGTATTGCAAATACCTGAATTTTTTTCCTTTAGGGCACTTGTGAAGGTCACTTTTTTGGGTTAGCCTTTTTCTAAGTAACCTCAGGGTATTTCATCTACATTTAAAATCATTGGAGTTTTGAGTCCAGGTTTTATTCTTTTTTCCTTTAMATTTGTTCAGTGCAGAGCTCTCTGCTTCAGCCCTTCAGGACATCTCAAACTTGTTGGGTCAAGGCAGGATTTTGCTAAAACTGAGTTTTGGSCATTTGAGCATTTGGGCATTTCTGAGGTGCTCTGTGCTATTAGACCAAAAAGTAAGTTAGCAGCCTCATTCTTGTTCTAAGGCCATGCTTTCAATTGAATTACCTTAAGCTATCATATCTTCACATAAATTTTGCCATGTTATTAAATTGATGGACTTTTCAGGAGCTTTCCCTCAAGATTCTTCATAGAAAACGTTTGATGCTTTCCATGACTAAGGTGAGATTTAAAGCAGCAGACCTAATTTCAGTAGCAAAGTTTCATCCTATAAAATTTCATGGAGCTGTGTGTCTTTCATTTGAGAACTCTTACTCTTTTAGATTAGAGACAGAAATATTTAAAGCTGACATTTTCATAACAGCAATGCAAGTCTTGTTTTGTGTACGCAGGAATAAAAGCAGGAGAAAATAGGCACACAGGCTAAGGAGATGGTTTTGGGCAGAAAGAAACAGACTTACTGTAATCTGTCTCTAGAATCAGCTATGAAATTTGTCTTGAAGATTTTTGTTTATAACAGGTGAGGAACGAGTTAACAAGYTGCTGGTAAGCTTTAGGGACTGATGCTTGAGTTAACTCACTTGTCATCTTTAATTTAATAGTCAGTCAAGATGTGCAGGAAATCAAATAATGCAATAGTATAAAATATTATTGATATTTTTAACTTTTTTTTTTCATGCCAAAGGCTTTAACTAACCCAGCAACAAGTACAGCTTTTTATTCTACCTGCTCCAAAGCATGAACCCTGACTCTAGCTCAGAATTTAAACTACAGACACTYCATGTAAATGCATAAGATTAAGGGATTGGCCCTAATGTACCTATTTCCTTTCTATCTTTTCAGAATGRGCAGAATGGATTTGTTGTTTTCTATTTTACAACCCCCAGCCSTAATTGCATCCTTGGCACTAATGTTATTACACCCTGTGTATCATTATCATCCTACTGTAAAACAAAATATAATGCCTATTCCAAATTTGTTCTTTTCCTGGTTTTTGGACCTTTATGGGCTTCTTGAATTGCTGAAATACAAGCACAATCCTGAACTCGTAACCTTGGGTAAAGATCTTCTACCAGAAGATTGCAATAACTAAAATTCTTCTATTTATCTCTGGAAAATCTAAAATATCTTATAGCATAATATAGCCTTTTGTGTGCTTAGATTCTTCCAATATTAACTGCATTCCCAYTCATAATCCTTACCTCTTTGCTAGAGGATCACCTAAATGCAAACATAGTAAGGGTCTTTATCAGAGCAAGCACGTCTCCTTACTCTGTGTGCTGGGAACAATTCAATAATAAAATAAGATTTTTAGACTTTATGTTTCTTAACTGAAAGCCATAAACCTAAACTTAGTTACAGAAAATGCATAAATTTTGGTGATAAAATAGAACATAAAGCTTCAAGCTACAGTCCTGATTTTAACTATCCATTGACCCAAATCCCAAACCAAGAATTTACAGCAGACATTTGTTACTAATCACAAACACTGCTCCTGTCTAATGGAGAATCAAACAATGGGGGAAATCATGTTCCAAAAGAGAATATAATTCAATGTCCTGGATATGCACGAGCCTTCTTATAATCATCTGAGGTGTTAGGGAATTCAGAAATAAGCAGAGCACCCAATAATTTGAATTTCCTGACCTTAATCCCAAAGTAATGCTWACTGCCATCATACTCAAAGTAAGAAGTATTTTTTTAAAAAATGTATGTACATTAGGCCTTACCAGTGCCAGCCCCTTCTCCAGTATCCTTAGACAAGCTTCCTTTGTTCATTTTCTTTGGGTAGGGAAGGGGACAAATTCTGCCTCAAAGGATTTAGTAGCATCTCATTTCCTTTGACAAATGCTGTTGCATTGACTTTTTCGTGTCGAAGAGTGTGTTGAACAGAAACTTCATTACTGCCTGACAGCAATGATCGTGTGTGTTATTCTGAGCAATGGGGATAAAAAGCATTTAAAATGAGAGAGAAATCAATAATTTGTGACGCTGAGAGTTGCCTCCCTATTTGGCAAGCCCTGACTCCATTAAATACCCCTTTTTAAACACCCATTTGTGGTTGGAGTTTACATTACTGTTACTTTTGCAGTGTAAAGTCATATTCAACCAWTGGTTGCTCCTTGTTGCCTTTCAATCGATAATTTAAAAGCACTTTGAAAGCCTTAATTGAGTCTCAGGGTTAAGCAGTTGTGATAATGAATGTTGTCACTGGTAAAAAAGAAACTTGTTATGCCATGAGATCTTACAGCTACCTCAGATTCTTGTCTCTTTAATTTATATTTACTGCTTATCTATCTTTTTTTTTGAGGTTTCAAGGGAAATGGTCGCAGGGAGAGAAAACTGATTATTTGAAAAACAGTCTTCTGATGGATCTGCAAAGTCTTTTAAAAAGAGCTAGATAATATTAAGCAGTTTATAGCATGCAGATAGGTTGTGCAAAGAAAGGAAGCTTCTTGCAAAAAACCTATAAACAGTCAGTATTGCTAGGTCAGACTGACCTTTTTCTCATTTTTCACATTTTTGCTGTGAATATTACTACAAAAAACCCAAACCAAATCTAGGACTCTAATGCCACCTTTTGTTTGCACTGATAATTAAAACTAGGCACACTTACAGAAGGCCTGTGAAGCTGGGAAATTGCTAAGTTAGGCATCAGTAAAAGAAAAAAAAAAAAATAGCAAAACAATCCATAAACTGACATGAAATATGTACAGGGTCTCTTCAGCTGCTTTCACCTCAGTGAAGTTATTACTTGGATATCACAAAGCAAGTTACTGGGAGAAAGAGAAATATTAATTGCATGTTCCACAATGAAAGAATAAATCCCAAGTCTACTACTCTTTTAACCATACATTTTTTGATTAAAGAGATACTGATTAGTACCATCCTGATTTCTCAAAGTTTTTACGTGTTAGCATGTTAGGAAATATTCTTCTGTTCAGATTGAGAAGAGATGAAATCATGAGATTTATATTCTTTTGATACAAGATTCCAGGTTTAGAAATGAACTTAAAGACTGTGTGCTCTTAGCCGTGGAAGCAATTTRTCTTTTCATGGAGCTCTATGTGACAGAACTGTATTTTCAGTTACGCAGACATAGAGAAGTCTGATATCAAATTTATGTACCATAAATCTAGGCTGTGGGAATATCATACTGACCAGCTGGCACTTCATCTACTCCATTTTTCAAAGCATTTTCCAAATCACTAGTAGGTRGTTTTCTAACACTATAGCTCATGTCAGCTTCTAGACTCATAGTTAGAAATGTTGAGGTTGGAAGGGGCTTCTAGATATTGCCTAATTCAATCCCCCCTGTTCAAGCAGAGTCACCAAGGGCAGGTTGCCCAAGACCATGTCCAGTTCTGAGTATCTCCACAGATATCAATGGATATGAATTCGTAAAAATACTTGACATATTGCACCTGCTCCAGGRAAGGCTGCACCAAGTATGGTGGCAGCCATCACACTGGGCGTCTGGCTTGTGGGATGTGTGCCTTATGAATCAGAGGAAATGCAAACACTGTCTCTTTCAAATAAAAGCCTCATGTGGGACACTTTCCACCTTATCCTCCTGCCTTCAAGCAGAAGTGTTTTTTTCCTTCTGGGGTACTGTAGTTTCTGTCAGAACCAGGCATGACTCCAGGAAGTTTCTCTATGTAGTGTCTGCTCTGAGTGTGGTCTGATCCACAGGACACCTTCAAATCTGAGACTGCTGACTGTCTGCACTCCTGGCAGGAAGGGTGTCATAAGGGCCAGCACTGCAGCAACTTTTCTTCCTTTTTCTAGCCTGAGAAGGCTTTTTATCCCCCTGTTTTGAGGTTACTTCAAGCAGTCACAGGGACTCCTGACCGTCCTTTGAAGATCTCCCCATCCTTCTGGTGCAGGCTGTGGGAGGGACAGAAGGGGATCAGAGGATTTTGTGGGCAGTCTGAGCCCAGGCTGAATTCAGGCAGACTGCAAGACGAAATCCAGGTGCCAGGGATCCTGGCATGAAGGTCCAGCCTCCCTGGCASAGCATACTTGCAGCTCTGACCATCTGGACTTTCTTACACAGCCAGTTTCCTCCGCCACCTGCTTCATGCCCCAGTTTCTTTTCTGAGGTTGGTCCCATCTGGTTTTAGCTCCTTTTCCTGCACTGTAGGAGCACCACAGCTCTCTAGCCAGACACTATGCACATTTCTACACAGGCACCATCCATTCCCTTAGGAAGAGTAATATTATTTACAGTTAAATGTTTTCTAATTCATTCCTCGCCAAGGAATAGCAAATGTGGAAAATAATGGGCATCATTACTCTCCCACTAAAACCACACCTCCCTTTACCAACTCCCATTTACAGCTTTGGAAATATTAAAATTGAAGTTGACCCCGCAGAGACAAGTACATGGTAATATTGTGGCTATACAGATACCAGTGTTAAGTTAATACCCCAGTACAACAAAAAGCTGATTGGCATTTTCATTGCTGCATTCATAGTTGTTTATTAACAGGGAAAGAGGCTGTCTAGGACTATGAACAACATCCTTTTCTCACAGCCACTCTTTCAGAGCACTCAGCCATCTGCTGGCTTGTCTACCTGTGATAATCACTCCTTCTCCCTGCCAAATTTTGTGCTGCACCATGCATGACATTTCAAATTATTTGATGGACTAATTTGCATTTTTCAAATAATTTTGCATGCCARTTAATTTCGGTTTATGGTTAATCTGCCCTTCCACAAGCAGCATTGTGGAAAGACACAGATGAACACAAACTTTGCTGGTTCTGAGTACACCAGAGAGGGAGGCTGGGGCTGCTGGGGTAAGTGTGTGGGTAGGGGGGTGGGAGAGGTGTGCATGAGGGGTGTCTGAACTCAATTGTGACAGTAGCAGGGCATCCAGGAGTGCTTTGCTTTGTGTGCATGGCTGTCAGGCAGCAGGGCAGGACAGGAGCATGCTGTAATTGTGATCTGGTCTTTTCTGTGGTGCTGGTGTCCCTGGGAGAGCTGAGGTAGCAGCTCAGGCTTTTCAGGCAGTGGAAACTGGGAGATTTGCTTTCCCCCCCAGCYGAGCCTTTGTCAAACCCATCCTTTTTACATGTCCTGCCCACCTTTCMGCTGCTGCCCCAACTGGGTGCCTGCATCCCATCAAATGCAACAAAGGGCAGATGGGGATCAGCAGAGGGGTGTCCACATGTAGCCGTTTCTGCCAGCTGCTGAGCAAAAATTAAAGGGCATAAAGCCTGAAGCATAACATTCCTGTCCCAAGACATAACTTCAAATTAAATAAATACTAGGTGAGAAAGGCAGAAGAACACCTCTTCCTCATTTTTCAATGTCATTTATACTATDGAATAGTAGATACTCAAATCTGTATGAACTGGACAACTCGGAGTTAAACTGTTATCAAGATGTCTTTCTTCATAAAGACTATTTCCAAATGATGCAATTAAGCCTTCTTATTATGAGTTTTCAACAGATTGAAACAGTAAATTGCATGTCCAGGGGAAACCCCACCAGCCAAAATTGTCCAGCCTCAGACTCTATGGATGCTCCAAAAGATCTCCTTTTCTCAGCAGCAGCCCTGACCGACACCGTGTCTTCCACACCACAGACATTGCAGCCTCTTCTGATTCCATGGGACAGGTGGCAGGCTGCAGGGAAAGCTTCCCAAAAAGTTAAAGGGGATTTGCAATGGGAAATGCAATAACTAATGCACAAAATACTGCATGTCTGCAGTATCTACAAGGTCTTTGGGGAAGTTGTTGCTGCCTTTATTTTCTGTGATTATAAACGGCTTAGAGTTGCTCTATACAAAGCTAATTTTCCAGATTACCTAAACACCTATTTTTATCTGCTGTRTTTAAACGTCTGGCTAAAAATTAAGGACATATTCTCAAGGTTGGCAGATTCAAAGTATGAACGTATTTTCTGTGTGGAATGCACTTCAAAGTCCTTGCACATGCTACACTGATTGATTTTTATCAAGAAAAATCAATTGTTTTTTATTTCATCAGTATATCTGAAAAAAGAGCAATGTTTGTTTATGTGATGAAAAAGGAGCTGTTTTATGAAAAAAATTTAGTTTATTAGTAGTCTTCTATGTGTTCATTAGAGAAAAAGGGCATAAACATAATCTACCATAAAGTTCTGAGAAGTATTGACCTTGTCCTCTTTCATTTTTCTTAGTTTTAAAAAAGAATTCAGCTGCATTTATCAACATCTCTACACTGAGAGACGTGGATATGTGAGGGTCCTTTGTTCACACTGGGGTTTTTCGTCAGATATCATATGCAAATTGTTAGTGGTTCTGACCATTTGCAATATCTAACAACTTCCATACATCAGATGAGTGCCTGGCATCTTGAGCAATCACATCTGTAGAAATTTATAGCAATCTCCCACAGTGAATTAAATCACAAWAATTTTTTTTATTAACTTAATTTAGAGAAAAGCTGGAATCCCTCAATTTTTTCCTTAAGGGGAAACATACATGGCACTGCGGGTTAGAACAAGGATTTAAACATTATGTGTTGGGTTTTAAGCCTTCAGCAGTGAGGCAAGAAGCAACCCGTTTGTTCATGAATTGATCTGCTTCTGTGAGACTAGTTTATCTCTCATAAAAATGTAATGYCAAATGAGAAATCTCTTAAGGTATTGGACAAAGGCCAGCAGCCTCTAAGTAACATTTACAAGAAGTTGTCATCAAAATGTGACTTCYATCAATACCCTGAAGCCCTTTTATTCATATGAAGTCCCAACAGCAATTGCAAAAATTAATATTCATATGAAGTATACAAGGACTTGGAGTGACACCCATGGTGTTTTTCTAGATTTCACATTCTTCGTGTATTTTTTGAGAGGAAAGAAAATCAGGAGACTCAAATGTGTGACATGTATACTCATTCAGAATATGAATGATGTTTACAAAATGTTCTTCTAACTAACAGAATAAACAGCCTTATTTAATGCCAAAGGAAATCTAAATCACTCTAATGACCTTCCCTGAACTGCAGGAACTTGGGTCTTCTCCATCCCATCAGATATTGTAGCATATTTCTGTAGTTATGCATGAGGAATATGTAAATGCAACTACTCTATGAAAGAAAAGGGAATATATGCTGAACAAAGCTATTGAAAACATTTCTGCTTAATGCTACTGGAAAACTGTTAGGCTTTGGGGACAAGAGTAATAAATTGGAGATAAGAGTAATAAATTGTGTTTGTTTCTTAGGCACTCACAGTGCCACAGTGACGTAGTGACAGAGCCCTTTAAAACCCAGAATGTATTCATCCTTACAACAATTCCATGAGCAAAGAAAACCACCTCGCTCATTTCATACTGAATGGAAATACAGAGAAACACCATTATTTACACAGAGTCACGTGAGAACATTGTGCCTCAAAAGGATTCGAAGAGCAGTCTAGTTGCTCTCTCTTCTTCCCTCCCTTAACAAGAAAACTACACTTCTTTTTCCAGTCAGTAATACATTAATAGAATGTGAGCACAGAAAAAGTGCACACACAGAGAGCATACCAATGAAATTGAGGGACTGGATTTTTTTTAAATTCTTAGGAAGGTTTCTTAAGGATTTTTGGGACCTTATGCAATCTCTGGGATTGCCTGCTAGCATTGCTAAAACCACTGTCCCTGCAGTGTTTTGCAAATTATATGATGAAGCTATATGTACAATAACAACCAGCCACTCCTGTTAGGGACTCATTTTTATCAAATGCAGCTGGAATTGTGGCAGGAGCAGATAGGGGGCAGAGGAATGAGGCTCAAAACAGAAAGATGAATGTGAGTGGAAGGCTTGAAGACCTGAGTATTGAGCAAAACTTGGAACAAACGGACCAATAATAGGAGGGTTCAAAGTGAGAATAGCTATGGACAGAGCAGCAGAAATAATGAAGCAGCAGAAGAATGGTTCAGTGGAAAGGAAACCCTTGAGACAGCAAGAAGACCCTTTTGCCAGGAGCAGGGAAAGATCCCAAGGAAGTAGGGAAAACAAACAGAGAAGAAAATGGGCTAAGTCCAGGCCATTAATGGAAAGAAGAGCCCTCATTGAATACAATTGGAGAAGAGGAGGTTAGTATTGAAAACTTCTTTGACAGTAGGAAGTTGGTTGGATAAAGGGGCCTTCCAGAAGGCGGGAATGTCCTCYTGTCCTGTCGCTGGTTGCCTGTGAGGAGAAACTCACCCCCACCTGGCTACAGCCTCCTTTTRAGTAGATGTAAAGAGTGATAAGGTCACCCCGAGCCTCCTTTTCTCCAGGCCAAAYTCCCCCAGTTCCCACAGCCACACTCCACAAGACTGGTGCTTCAAGTCTTCCCCAGCTCCRTTGCCCTTSTCTGGRCMTGCTCCAGCACCTCCATGTCTTTCTTGCAGTGCAGRARCCCAGACCTGGACACAGGACTCAAGGYGTGACTTCACCAGTGCCCAACACAGGGAGACAATCTTTTCCCTGGTCCCGTTGGCCGCACTATTCGTGATACAAACCAGGATACCACTGGCCTTTTTTCCTCTGCTTTTAAACAAATCTCTTCATTTGCCATTCTTATGCCTCTTTTTTTCTGTACTATAAGCTGCTTTCACAATAACTTGGAGACTTCCCAGCTTTCTTAAGCTCATCCTAAGCCACTGCACACATCATTTATTCTGCTCTTCTCATATAATTCAAACTCAATATTAAAGTCGTCCGTAGGATAGCTTTGTAGAATGGCAAATATCATTGGTACCTCTGTGTTTGCATTTATTTGCATTTAATATATGGAGGATGGTAGAAGTAAAATTAATCCTTAATATCTGTGTACCTATATCTTTTTTAATAACTTAGCACCATTACTACCTTTCTTCCAATACCTCTTCCCAATACACTTGTGTTATGATTAGGTTTAATTTAAGCCTGMCAGAATCATCCTGCTGAGGTTCATATCCATACTTTCGTGACAGAATACGACTTTCATTGGTTTTACAGTATCACACTTCTAGTCAGCTTCAGAGTTGTAKAGACTTTTCAGATCTTTTGCCAACATTATTAGTGTACATTCAACATGCATCTAATGGAACAYTTTTAGTGCAACTGTTTTACCATGACCATCTGTGGGCATGGAACTTCACTTCTGGAAATTGGATATGTGAATTTTCTACCCTTATTCATCACCATGCACACTAAGATTGTATCTCTCTTCCGATTTTTTTTTTTTTTAGTGT
Source organism: Mixornis gularis (assembly GCA_003546035.1). NCBI lineage: Eukaryota > Metazoa > Chordata > Aves > Passeriformes > Timaliidae > Mixornis > Mixornis gularis. Next base: position 979,116 of record QVAJ01000141.1, read on the forward strand.
TTTACACAGTTGTTTTGTTGGTTTTTTTTCAGGCATACAACATGAATTCTTGGCCCTTTTTGTGAAAGAAAAAAAATCTGATGCATCTGTTTCCTAGAAATAGCTATATACACTGTGCTGAACTTTATACTTAATTGATGCAAATAAGTGAATGTTGTTGCCTCACTTCTACAAAACTTTATAGTCTTGAACAAAACAGTTGCAAACCAACAGATCTAACTAGAAATCTGTTATTTCTAACCTTGTTTTCTTAACAATGCATAGCGATGTATACACAAGAGCTATGGAGATGTTTGCCTGTATATGTGGAGAAGAAAAGTGAGATACTTTTCAGGGAGGTACCTGATATTTTAAGTTCTCCCTCTTCATTTACTATGGGGCAAGAATAGAGAGATTAACTTTTTATATGACTGTAGCCTTAAGAATAATTTCTTATACGGCTATAGGTAATATGTGGGGGTTAGGATTTTTATCCCTTGGTAGAATCCTACCTTCTCACCCTATAATGAGGCAATAAATTGGTTTGAAGGAGGTTCTTATGTTGACATGTTTCCCATTCTCTCTATGAACAGCAGCAAACCAGMGCTTGAGTGCACCAATGATCAGCAGCAATTGTGAAACAGCCTGGGAACCTTTAGAAATATGGATCTAAGGAGCAAATTCCTCTGTTCTGTGTGTCCACTGCAGGTGGTGATTATTAAAAGAAAACATATTTGATCTTTGATTCCAACACAAGCTGTACCTAGGCATGAGGATTTTTGGAGAAACTCTATTACATTTCTTCACCCTGCTGTTTCCCTACTGATTGATGAACACTTTTTGAAGTCTATCACTTTCCCAATATATCGTGTCTTCAACAAAACCTATGCAATTATTGCAGATGCTTGGTATTTTAATGACTGCGACATGAATGGCTAAATGGAAAAAAACCCAACAAACAGCAAACAAAGCAAAACAAATACAACACTGAAAAACTGAGCCCTGTGTGCAGGTTTGGACACCACAATATAAAAAGACATTAAAATATTGGGAAATATGCAAAGGAGGGCCACAAGGATGGTGAATCACCTTGAGGAGAAGCTGTGTATGGCTGAGGTCACTTGGTCTGTTTGGCCTGGAGGAGACTGAGGAGAGACCTCATCACAGTCTTCAACTTCCTTGTGAGGCAAAGGGGAGGGGCAGGCRCTGATCTCTTCTCTGTGGTGACCAGTGACAGGACCTGAGGGAATGGCCTGGAGTTGTGTCAGGGGAGGATTAGGCTGGATATTAGAAAAATGTTCTTCACCCTGAGGATGGCTGGGCACTGGAACAGGCTCCCCAGGGAAGTGGTCACAGTGGTCACCAGGTCTGACAGAATCCAAATGTTTGGRCAATGCTCGCAGAATATGATGTGACTTTTGGGGTGTTATACACAGGGTCAGGAGCTGGACTCAATTATCCTTGAGGGTCCCTTCCAACTCATCTTATTTTATGATTCTGTGATTCTGTTATGAATGTCTCTCATGTCTCTGTCAGTCCCTTTAATCTGCTTGTATTGCTGGACTTACCCTGTATGCACAGAGCTAAGTCTTGGACCTGGCCTTGCAGCCCTGCTTTGTGCAGGCCTGTGCTGTGTTCACGTCAGTCTCTCTGAAAACAAGAAWTTTCTGCCTGCTAGTTCATGGTCAATTACAGGACTTATAATGACCCTGATCTTTCCAGATCTTAATTTTTATTCCAAGGAATAAAAAAAAAATGAAGGTATTTCTTGCCTTGTTAACTGACACTGGAACATTTTAAGTAAGATTATGTTTTGGAGAGTGTGCAGGATCATGTATTCAATCAATGCTTGAAACATCTCCAAACAGCTGGGTGCTACCAGCATGGAAGTCAATAACAATTAAATAATTCAGTAAGTCAAAGTAGCAAGCTCATAATAGTAGGAAATAYTCTCAAGTGAAAAAGAAAAGTGATTTTTTTTTGGCTTATTACACTGCAAAACAGTCCTGCATTTGTGCTTTCTGATTGACATGAGTTTACTGAGTGCAAATTGAAATTAATTGTTTAAGTCCTACTTACAAAAAGCACACTGGAACATGTCTTGCGAGGGCCTTTGCCTACACTTTATCATGTGCAAATATTTGGAAACCTGGTCACAGTTTTAGAGCATCTGGTAACCTCTGTCCAAACCTCCTAAGTGTATCTTTTTTCTCTGCCCTTTAGAACAAACATGGAAACATAGAAYTGAGTCACAGAATCRTTGAAAGTGATTGAAGTGACCTCTRAGATCATTGAGGCCTGCCACTAACCCAGCCCCACCATATTTACCACCAAACTATGTYCCCAGGTGCCACATCTACATGCCTTTTGAAAAATTCCAGGGTGATAYGCCCATCAACAAATACCAGGTTAAATAACCATACAATTTAAATTTGGGKTTTTTTTCCGTAATCTTGCCATCTCCATGGAGCTAGTAGCAGCTGACAGCATGATTAGTAGGTTAGGCACAGTTTTGATTAGCACCTAGTATATTTTAATAGATAAGTCAGAAGCAATCTGGAAATGTTTGTTGATAAAGATAATTGGGAACATAAATTCAAGCATGACTAGAGAGAACATGTGATTATCAAAAGTATGCTTTATGTACTCAATTTTAAATTATTCCATGCACTCTTTTCAAACTAATCACATGCAAACATTGCCAGACTGAAGCTGCTCRAATGATCTGTGACTCCAGAGTATTTACAATACAGTTCACCTTCTAGCTGAGGAAATGTCATTGAAAATGCCAAGTGAAGCTGAAAGCTTAATGGGTTTGATATACTGATAGTATAAATTTCCAGCATTTTTCCACTATTGTCAAGTCTTTTCAAGTGTTCAGTGACACCATTCCTCCTTCATCCATTTTAGTCTTCCAGTGCATTTTCAGTTCTTGCAGGGAAGAGCAGTTACAACTCCTTCTTTTTCTCTGATGCTGGTTTTGGCTCACAGAGCTTGGCAGCATTCACAGTGCACTGCTTCTGAGGGCACTGTTAGTCCTGAGTTTTATCTTGGTTGGGGTGTTACAAGGCAGGACGCTGATTCCCTGCTCAGTCCTGCATGTCACAAAACGCCGAGTCCTTCTTCTGCAATCTTTCACATCTGTTATCTGTCAATAGACATCTCTAAAAAGCTTCCTTCTGCAGGCATGGACACCAGCAAGTTCTGCTTCCAAGACTGCTTCCAGGTCAATGGCTTACTCTCACAGATACAGCCAGCCTTCTTTTYGCAAATGCACTAATTCCTTTACAGGGAGCCTGGACAGGAATGGCAAACAACAAATACATTGTAGCCAGTCACAAAACCCTGAGCCAATTTGTTTGAAGRATTGAAAGAAAACTAAGTCCTGATTGGAACTACCCCCAGTATGAGCAAGGGGTTAAACTAGATGACAAAGTTATTTTCATTAGTACTTATTTTATGTTCCCCTATTTTGGCAGATAGGTAACTTCAGTTCCCAATGGCACTGTGTGCCCAGCAGCCCTACTTTCATTTGGCTGTACAACAATCTCTGGTCACCTCAAGAGCACAATCATGCTATACCAAAATGAGTAGTTAAGGCTTCCAATAAAGATTCTGGATTAGGTTTAGAGAGTTGTATGTGTCACTTTTGGCGACTGTATACGAACTTTTGRCGGACTGATTTTTTAATATTTCATGACTTAAGCGATTTATTCCCTTTTATTTGTTTTAATCTTTTGAACCACACAATCTTTTTCAAAGCTGTCTGATTGTCTTGTTTGTATACAAGATAAAAAAGATAACTGGTCAGATTTCCCCTCCGTGAATTAAAACAACTCACAAAACCAATCTGCTTTTGGAGCAATACATCAATGGTTGCTACCAAACTCAGAACACAAGGAAAGARCTATATAAATTTTGTGACTTGCTTGTTTTCTTCTGATTTGCTTTTTGTTTATTTTAATTTATTCAGAATTGTTAAATGACAGGTTGAATGAACTAAATTTACCTGGGTGCCAAAAAAAAAGAAGGGAAAAGTCTTATAGCTGTGATGTAGTTTTTGTCATTGTGTAATAAGTTGACTTTTCCTCCCTTCAGTAACACTCCTCACAGTTCATCTTTCAGACCTGCTCCTATTTGGGGACTTGGGCTTGATGCTTCTCTCACTTACATGACACCAAAGCAGCACAGATATCTGTAAAGTCAATGAAAATTTGAAAGTCTCAAAATGAGACTAAAAGTAAAATAGTTCCCTTATTCTTAGCAATGTATTTGTTTAAACACCCTGGAGAAAAGCCATGAGACATTTCACACTCTAACAAGCCTATTATTAATACAGATCCTGAGGCTGTTGATACCTCAGTAAAATATTTTCAGCTGTTTATAGCACCAGCATCATTTCATTTGAGAAGAAAGAATGTTCTAGTCTCAGTAAATATATTGGTTTATTGTGATCTCTGTTTTCATATATTTATAGGAACTGCATAATGGAAAACCTTCCTAGAGGTAAAATAGAAAACTAAGAAATGAGCTTTTTAAAATCACCAATCAAAATGAAAAACAGCTTCAGTGAAGGAGGATGAGGGCAGGTATTTATTATACCACATTTTTGTCTGACTTATGAAGTGACATTGCAGATCTATAATATTTTTCAATGTCTTTTCCRGTCAGAGCTCAAGTTTGCTGAGGACATAGATCTTCCTTTCCCTCTCATAAAATACAAAAGATAGTGGACTTAAATGTCCATCTTTGTAGTTGCAACTGGACAGGAATTTTTTTAGGATCACTCAGCYGGTGGGTGACCATTTTCAGCAGTCTAGCAGGCAGAAGAGTGGTGGGATGGGGAGGATGGGGGAAAAGGCAGACTGTCCCAAAAAGACCCTCCTCCTCATCTTTTTTGGCACTGAGTGGCAAAGGAGCCCGTGTTCTTGCAAGGGACCCTCTGGAACAAATCAAGTGTGTGCCCTGAGCCAGAGGGGCAACTGGCTGGAAGCCAGAGCAGAGGCCACAGGGACACAAACAGCATAAGGGAAGCATAAGTACATAAATTAATGTGCTTTAGTGAGGATTTAATTACCAGGGCACTTTGCTCTGAATAGAAGCCTCAAAGTGGATAGAAGGTCATTTTAACCTGTGAAATGGTTAARCAATTAAGTGAAACTATTAATGAGAACATCTTTGACTTTTACTAGGAGTAGCTACTTAGAGATTTTGAAAAATAGGGGCTCTGGACATTTTGAAAAATGTTCACTTGGTGATCATTTGCATCTGACTTAAATTTTGTCCATAGATAAATAGCCAGARGGTTTCCTCTGTGGCTGGTGTCAAYAAAGATCAATAGAGRTGTCGAGATGTCAATTGARGCATCCACATACAAGCAATTGCAGCACCWTCCAGCACCTGAAGGGGGTTATSAGAGGGCTGGAGAAGGACTTTTTACAGTGCCATGCAGTGAATGGACMAAGGGTAATGGCTTCAAASWCAARGAGAGAAGATTGGATATTAGGAAGAAATATTTTACTGTGATGGTGGTGAGGCAAAGGAACAKGTTGCCCAGAGAAGTTATGCATGCCCAATCCCTGGAATTCTCCAAAGCCAAGCTGGATGGGTCTTTGAGAAACCTGGTCCAGTGGAAGGTGACCSTGTCCATGTCAGGGTGTTGGAACTAGATGATCTTAAAGGTCTCTTCTTACCTAAAGCAWTATATGATTCTATAAATGCATAGTCAGTGCAGCTGTCAACAGTAAGGCAGTGGTGTGGCTCCCATTTTGCCCTTTTCATCATTTTATGCTGCTGACTTTTAATATTTACTCTTTATTCATCCTTCTCTTTTTTGGCATTTTTCARCATGGGACTACCATGTATGGTTGGGGCCTCATCCATGTTTTGGGTGACACAGTTATGAGGGGGAGTCAGTAACCAATTTGTTTTACATAACAACGTGGCATTTTAAAGCCTTTCACACTTCCTAGTACTGTAGTTGGGAAGTCTAGCAGGCAGACAGTTTCAGCAGGATCTTTGTTGAAATCTATTAAGTCAAACATGATTTAAATAACTTTCTTAGCTCTCTCCATGGCTTTGATTGCTTTTGTCACCAAAATACTATTCAAAATGTGAGCAGTAATGGCAAAAGCAAATTCCTGGAAAGAGATGCTTAGTGGAAAGGGAAATTGAGGGTAAAGGGTACTGCCTAGATCAGTGATTCTAGTTATTAGTAATGATAGAAAATCCAGGAAGTACAAATGTGGCATACATAACTAAGCTGAAACCTGACATGAGGGCTGTCTTACTTCAAATGCAGCAGTTCTGTGTCCTGGTTATGAGCCTACTATGTGATTAACTTCMCATATTCAGGGCATGTCAAACAAGATTCATATCTCTAAAAGCAAAAATTGATCGTCTACATCACTGGATACAGWGATAATATTAAGTACTGATATAAGGTGCTTTGAGTCCACCAGAARTTCTTCACAGAATTCTTTGTGTTCTTCTCCTTCTCTGGTAGTGTAGAGCTAAAAACAATTTTCTCTGGACCATTTAGTTCTCCTGTCAGGGTATGCTTGCAGGTCTTCTAATTCATAAACCAGTAACTCTGACTTATGGTGCATGACGATACCAGTGCGGGATGGAAGAATAAAGTGGAGAGGTTCTTTGTATCATACTAGGATTAAAATTCTTATGGCAGAGTCAACACTGTTCCTATGCAATTTTTGTCCTCTCTTGSATTGGTAAGTTTAGCTGATGTTTACACAGCACATAAAGTTGCCTGAAAAAATGGATCGAAAGTAGAATTCTCACAACAAAATATTTTATTTCTTTTGCATAAGATTAATGTAGAATTAACAACTATGATAAAATARCAAAGCCTTTTGTTTTCTGAGTATAAAGAGATCACTCTTACTGCTGATATTTGGGTCGGTGAATATTGCATTGTTCATACAATAAGAAAACCCAAAAGTTCTTAGTRAACAACCTGTCTGACATCCTGATGTATACAGACCACAGAATTTCAAGCAAAAATTTCTGTCTCAAGCATCTAGTTTTTCACTGAGTTACAATGCATTGTCTGGAAAAGATTTTAGCCACCTTTTTCTAGTGCCATATTAAAAAGTGTCTCAAAAGTATTTAATAATATAATATAATTGAAGAATTTTTACTTATTTTTTWAAAAGCTCTGAGTTTTACAAGACTGAGGCTGATTTAGCATCTGAATAAACTGCGGAACCAGAAAGACAACATTTCCAAAGTGAATTAGACACTAGATACTAACTGYTCATTGTAGCTTCCAATTTACTGTGGGAATATGGAAATTCTTGCCCAGAGTGCAGAAACAGTGAGAACTAGTCTTACTTATGGCACCTTGAAGGTCARTGAGACATGTTCCTACAACTCATAATTGCCTATGAAAAAAGAGAATTTTTAAATAGRAATGTCTAGTGAATAATGGATTTTCTATGCAGAGGGGTGAGGCACCAGATTCACATCAAGATTTGAGGTTGATCTGCTTGTATTTCAGTTATAAACTTACATCAAAATCCTTCTCAAAGACTTTGTAACAGTAAAGAGAACTTAAAATCTGACTAAAATGCCATTGATAAAATATAATCTACTGCCATTACACTGAAGAAGATAGAGGATTAAGCTGCAGGCAGTGGAAATCCACATCACTCATGCTTTCTATACATCTGAGAAAGGAGCTGCCCCACTGCTGAAGCCAGGAGAAGTCTTTGTTAAATCCAATTGAAAGAATTGGGGAGTTTAATCCAAAAAGTGCAGAAAACACATGAGTGTAAACAAAGCTGATCAGAAACAAAACTTTATGAAAAATTCTAATGATTATCTAGAATGAAAAACTGGGATCTCATGCCACTTTATGGTTAAACAGGTTCCAGGTAATTTTTTGATAACTACTGTATATTTTGTTCAGACATCACAGTCAAACAAAATTTAAAACCACAGCATTTTCATCTGGCAGCAGATGTTCGTTGCTTCTGAAAAATCTCATTCATTCTGCTTATGCAAAAGCCTGTCTCATCAAATATGTATGTCTTTTCAATGCTGACTTGATGTGTACAGTCTCYAGTGAAGGGTTCAAATAAGTTCTGAGTGTTCCTGTGTGCTGTACAGGTTGCTTTCCCAATAAGGATGGTCACCTGAGAAGGGAATAAGTGACTACAAGACTTTCACAGTGAAATACATCAYTAAGCTGAACAGCAGGAGAAAATATAGCTAAGCCAAATGCTCCAGCAGAAGGAACTCCAATTATACTCTCCAGAGRTGATTTTTGAGGTGAGCCATACCATAAGTTACAAAGAAAATTCTGAGTTTACACAGAACAGCCACCCATTTAAAAAAATTAAAGTCTTTCCACTGCTTTCAGGAAAAACAAAGCTCTCTTGGGGTACATGACCCTTGGAGAACAAGAGCTTCAGACACATTAATGGAGCAATCCTTCACTACATCAGCTGTGGACTTGACTCCTGAGTTCTCAAGGTGTTTTAGATATTGGRGAATCACTTAATTTCACCAGAACAGCTCAGCCTTTCCTGTGGGCAGAATGTTCCAGCTGAGTTGCACAGCTGGCAGATGCACAAAATGGAATGATGCCAGTTGTGTTGTTGGTGACAAGTGTGCTCAACAATTTCTTTTGCCAAGTGCTGGGTTTTCCCTGACAATTGTGTCCTCACAGACAGATAGTGAGGTCATAGAACACCACACATTCCTCAAATGTGTGAACAGGAGATTTCTCTGACCCCAGAAAACATTTCACAAATGTTGTCACATAGCCGTGTAGTAGATCCTGGACTTGCTTTTAAGAGAAGAATAATTTTTGCCTAGCAAGAAGTTTTTTAAATGCACTTTGCTTCCTCTCCAGTAAGTCAAGCAGCCCTTTGACCCTTCCCTTCAAAGGGAGAAGCAGTGTTACCAACTCTCCAAGTCTTTCAGCAATAGAGTTTTTCTGTGTGTTTCTTATGTTGGTAACAGGTAGGGGAAGATTTTTTTCTTATCAGGTAGCAATTTACTTCTAATTATAAAACATCTTTTTCGATAATCTGATTACTTTCAGTTTGTCTAGGTTTGCAAACTAATTTCCTTCAGATTTCTAGCAGTTTATACATAAGAGATAATCATAAAAACTTAATTTAATGGGGCTTTGAAGTAAACAAATAATTACAAGGGTGACATGTTCTGCAGACATAGAAAACTCCTAATATAAATTATAACTCTACATTCACACAAAGTCTAATTCACACAAAGTCGCAAATTCTAAGGAAAATCTTCATTGCATGATTACCCATTTTCATAGAATCATAGAACATGCTGAGCTGGAAAAGACCCATCAGTATCACTGAGCCCYAACTCGACATCCTGATGCAAAAGCCTGACCTTGCCTATAATTTTACCAGTGAAATTTAAACCAAGATAAGATCTGAACAGAATTATTCAGTGTTCTGTGGTCTCCTAATATCCCACTATTTCAAGGCTTGTAATTGCCCATCCCACTATTCACACAATTRTTTTGCAACTTTAGCACCAGGCTGGTTTTAAACACCCTTTCCCTATCTGCAATTTATTCCATTTAAGCTCCTCCATTTCACACTCTCCAGCTCATCTCACCTAAATGATACTGGATGCCCAGTGATAACAGTGATCCCAAAGGATTTAATCAGATTACAGAAAAGAAATATGAATTTGGGAACCACATCAGAAGGAGGACCAGTATGGAGACATCAGATAGCACTCTGAGAAACAGGATCTGCTGAGTAGCTGGCTGGAGTTGGGCACATATGAAAAATTTCAAGGTGGACTTGACTGCAGCATCTGCCAGACATTCATTCTGTTTTGTACAGCAAAAGAGATTAATTTTCTTGTTATCTACTCTCCTAATTATTCCATTTCATTGAGCAAACTCCACATTTGAGGATCTCCTAGAGATTAATAAGWGTATGTTCAGTGAAATACTAGCTCTGGCCTGGGGGTACCATAGCTACATTACCATCAAGTTCCACCAGGGCTCGTTATTGTCTTAACAGTTCAATTTATTCTGGGCACAGCACAACTCTGCTTTYACTCCTGCTTTTAGCTCCATGACTAACTTGGCTGCCTTTCAGCATTACCSGACTGCAAAGCACAAACAGACCCTAAGTTCTTCCCACAATTCTTCTGCCTTGTTAGTAAGATGTGTGAACAGAGAAATCCACCATTTCCTTCCCTCACAACTCCTCCTTCACTGCAGGAAAATGATTCTATGGGTTTCTCTTAATGTGTCTCCATCCATTTCCCTCCATCTGCTGAACTCTGCATGGCCTGGGCTGTGTTCACTTTTTGCCCAAAGCAGACCATCACAGCTTGAGAAAYGTCACAGATCATTCCTGGGCTCAGAATAAGGAAGCCATAATGAGGGAGGATGGAATGAATGCAATAGGTGAAGGTGCTTCAGGAGGACAGATATCAAAGAATAATTTAACTGCTCCAAATCATCTACATTTGTAGCCAATTTTGATGCACTGAACATTCTGGACCCCTTAGGAAACTGGTGCCATTAGACTAAAATTTATCCATTGTCAATACCCCTTCAGTAAGGCAATACATCTTTTGCCTTGACTGCTTGTATTTTATATGAATRCCTTTCTCCACAGAATTCTGTTCTAATTCTTGCACAGTCAACCATGAAACAAGACTACTATTGACAGACCTCAGATCTCCTTGGCACATCATTCAGGACCCTTGGACATGGTTTTGTAACCAGCTGGGGTAGAAGCCAACTCTAACTAAATAAAAGATTAGCTGTTGGCAATTGTCCCTACAATTTGAAATCTCTTGTTTAATTTCAGTCTGCTGTGCTTTTGTTCTGCTGAGCATTTCAGCCTAGCTGCTACAGTTCTCAGACTATGAGGCAGAGAGAATTTTTTAGCTATGTTGTGCAAAACTTAATATTAAAATAAATTAAAAAAAAAACTAGCACAAAAGAGAAAAAAAAAGGAGTTGTTTTTTTTTTCTGGAGCATGGAAAAAATATCACATAAATGTTTTAATTTATGTCTTCACATGTCAGTAAAACTAGCAATAGGAACTTTCTCCCAACATGGCTGCAAGCATGCAAGGCACCAGCCATGTAAACTCCAAGTCTTATTTAGATAATTGGCAAAAAGGAGTAGATACAGAAGTCCCCAGCAAATACTCCTTCACTGGAAAGTCCAGAATAACCCAGTTTAAATTTCGTATACTTTCTTTCAGAATGCATTTTCTGAGCTGTTGGCCCCTTACAGTTCTGTTCAGTTCAGAGGAAAACTGAAGGCAAATACACAAAATGCGGTAGCACTGCAGACATCAGGGTGATGGCCACACAATCTCTAGCAATTGTTACTAGGRCTGAGCTCATCTTCAGTCAAATCACAGTACCAGACAGTGTGTGCATCTCTCAGTCTCCCTGCTACCCTGACTGCAGCTTAAATGCATGACCTTACACCACCTTTTCCACGAGCTAAGCAAACACTTTTCATCTTGCAGCAGGCTCAATATAATGATGTCTGCAAGACCTGTGACTGCAGATGTAGCCTGCTGCACCCACTCAGTCACTCCATGGTCACTTGCCTGTATCAAATGGCTTATTTGCACAATAAATATTTTCTGGARCAGTGGTTTCTCATTGACTTTCTGCATGAACACCTTTGTAAAGATTCTCTATATAGTTGATCTAATTTAAAATTAAATCAGGTTACAGCAATATGGATTATATTACATGAATTACACCAGATCAACCTGATTTTTAAAAAGACAATTCTATCTTAAAAACATTGAAATGTAGATTTAGAAACTATTCTTCAAATGCTGCTCAGAGAATGACTGTCATCACTGTTCACCTTCTACTGCTCTTCTGTAAAAGGCACATGCCATGTTAGTGAGAAAACTCATACTTTTAAAAAAAGCAACTAATTTTTCTCATTAGCATAACTCATACTAATGAGAAAAACCTATTCTCCTTATAATAACCTTATTACAAAAAGTTTTCTATATAGAAAAAAAATTGAAGAGAGAAATCACACTCTTTTTCATCCAATAGGGCTCATATCATAATRGGGATTTTGCTTGGGAATCTAGTTTAAAAAATGATGGTATGATGTTCCCATGGAACTCTTTCTGCACAGGAAACATGAAGATACTGTACCTCCCTCATATCGTGTATATATGAGTTTATGTTCTTCTTTTAAGCCACATGAGAGTTTTTGAAGTATAGTCAGCACAGCAATGTGTACAGAGATGTTTATGCACCCTGCCTGCCTTGCAGGTGTGAATTACAGGCTTTTGCTATGATGGAGTATTTACAGCTGTTCCCTAGTGGTGCTAATAGTTGAGGTGCTATATGTTGTGGTACTAATAATTGAGGCTAGATTCCCTGCAGGAGCCATGATCAACAACAACAACAACAAGTGATAGTAGGACCATCAATTTGATATTTAGGTAAGAGGTAGATTTGAGTGGGGCCATATCCTGGCATATTTTCCAACAGGAAATAGGAACAGGAAATGTTTTTAACCCTTTCTGAAGACCAAAGGTTGCTCAAACAGACAAGAGGGGAGTAGAAAACACATGGAGATACTCAAACTGTTCTTTTTTCATGCCATTCCTCATAATCTGTCTTATGCTTTCTGTGAAATTCAGCAGAATCCTTCTTTTCTGGGAGAGGTTTGTGAGTTGCAACAATAAAGTCCTTGGGATTTTGGCATTGTAATTTGCTGCTGTGACAGTCACAGGGATATTATAAAATAAGCTYCTACAAGGTCTCCATGCCTCTAGACAAGAGGCAGTAAAAGAAAGGGGACAAGAAATTATATATGAAACTCAGGAGAAAATAGGATTTTTCTTTCAAACCATCAGTAAAATAGGTTTTGAAGCTGTGCCAGCTAAAATCTGTGGGAGTTTTGTCATTGATATCAACAGGAGCAGAATCAAGCACAGTTTGTCATGGAGATTATTATGCAAAAACAAGAGATGTGAGCAGCAAAACAACTCTATAATCCCTTATGAAAAGTCCTTTCCTGCCTCTTGAAATATTGGCTGTTGTTGCCACTTTCCTACATGAAAAAGAGAAGAGCTAAATATCATCAGTAAGGTGATATTGTTTGTAATCTCTAAAGGATATCATTCTGCTTTCAGTAAGACAGATTTGACTGTTCTCCTCAATTGAGGAAGTCAGATGGTCCCAGAAAGGCTTTGCTTGCAATTACACTCTCCGCTAAGACAAAGGTAGAACAGCTGAGTGCCAAGTCACATTAACTCTTTCAAAGGGCTGGGGACAAAGTCCTCAGGCTCTCACTCACATAGACAAGTTTGGGGAAGGACCTTTTTCGTGCTTAAAATTGAAGGATTAGGCTGTAAAAGAATGTAACTAATCTCAAGGGTCAGCAATTTTTTCCCAGTGTTTCTAAGTGAATAATTCAAACAAAAATTGAATTCTACTCATTGAATGGCACAGCCAACTTCAAGGCAGTCAGAGTCAGGGGATGTTAGAGCATTTAGGATATTTATCCTTTACAGCAAGGGATTATTAACCTGGAAATAGAGGAGCTCTTATAAAACTGTTCATGAAAAATGGCCTGTATTATTACACTCATGCTGCAGGAAGGGAAAGGAAGGCACACAGATATAAACAAGGTTTTCAACATTAAACCATAGGAGACTGACTCTGTTACAGTACCACGGATACCAGAGCACATCTCTGAACATCCAATCCATCATGTATGAGCAAGCATTGCATGCAGCACACCCTGCTCATTAGACACACTTTTGACAGTGCATTGAAAGAAAAATCCCAGACCTAGAGGAACCAAAATTGACAAAGTATTTCATTTCAGGAAGAGGGGAAGCTTGGGTTTGTGCATRGGTGTTCTTCCAAAGGAGTCATTGTTATTGTACAGAGGAACATGTCATCTTCCTCCTCACAAAAAAAAGCCATCAGAACCCTCAAGTTCCAGGTGCACCCCTCAAAGTGAGAGTCTTAAACTGATGTTGGTGGAAAGGTTGTTCTGCAATGAGCACACAACACCAACATAAAGGCAATCGTTCAGCTATGAGAGCAGATTTTGCCATCACTGTTTTAATCAAGTTACAAGCAAAGATAYATGTCCTATGGCTTTGGCTGTTTCCCAGGTCTGTGGCAGATATTCTATACAGGTTTACAGGGCACTTTGCCATTGTTCTGTCCATTCCTCGCATTTTATAGTTCTATACACCATCCTGATTCCAGTAAAGCTTCTGCTGTCTGTGTATGATGCTTCTTGCMTTCTCAGAAAGAAAATAATAAACTGAAATTTCAAAACAAAAGAAAGAGAAGAAACAGGAAGATAAATATTTGCAAGGAAAATAGACTAAACCTTAAAGAGAAAAAAAGGATAATTATAACTGTTAAAGTTTGGAAACCAGTAAAACATTCTCTATGTTTATCAATTTTATACAATAGTGAAATAAATCTAAGATCAGAAAGCTCTGTAAAAGATGTGAGAACAAATGCCTAGTGTGGAGGAATCCTTGTTACCATTAGGCTTAAAATGTTTTTTTTTTTTGCCATTGCAGAAATATGGTACATTCATTTTAAAACTCTTGCTGACCTAATTAATGGAACTTTTTTCCTTATCAAAAATTATACAGCCCTTATGAGTTGTTTGTAAAGTGAAGAAAAGTGTTTAAATATCAGTTATGTCCATTACTTTGTTTTCCAGGTTGAAAGTTGGGGCTTATTGTTCCTCCACCCTCAGGGTTCCATCTGTAGGGTCTTCCCAGAACTCCACAGTTCCTTGATACTGCGAACAGACACAATTTTTTTTCAGTAATGYTACTAGTTATTAACAATAAGCCATTGATTATGATAATGATGATCAGTATTATGATTTCTAGACATTATTTTTAAAAACTGCAACCTGGAATTCCTAGTCATATAATCTCCACATAGGAAAGAGCAGATAGTGAATATGTTATATTTAGAATGCTATACCTCACAAAAGTCCATAAAAGATCTAATGAGTGTAGGGCACGACGATAATCTCTTTCTGTGTACCTTTATTTCCATAGTGTTGACATCTTAAGAGTGATGCGAGTTCTGTGGTCAACTGAGATTTTAGAAATCAGCATACAGCTGCAGGCCAGATTTCCAGTGCTATACATTATAAGTTTTTCTCACTAGAATCAYCTAGAGAAAAATACTTTATATTTTTTTTATTTCCAGTTTTAATGTTATTTTATCAGTTAATTCCCTGAGTTTCTTCCACATCAGAAATTCATTATTTCTRTTCTTTTTCCAGGATGATAATTGGGAGTGAAGGGTAAGCCTTTCCTTTGGGTTTGAATTCAGCATAAATAAGAACAYTTTCCTCTCAAAAAAATAAAATAAAATAAAAAAAAAATAAATAAACCCAAGCAAACCCAGAGAAAAGCAAACAACAGGATGACTCATCTTAGTGAGGATAAATGTTCTGCTAGAAATACTGTGTGGGTGGATCTGATCTCCCGCAGTGGGTCTATGGTGCATTGAATAAAAAAAACAACCAAACAAAAACTCCTCACTTTTGGCTCCTGATTCACAATGTTGCAAGAAAAGATACAGTAGTAGTCATATAGCACAATGAAAGAAAACGAAGTAAAGACCATCGCAAATTTTGGAACAAAACCTGATTAATAAAGTGGCYCATGACTGGTGTTCTTCACAGAGCAGCAACCATAAATTTCCAACTGACCCCTCCTGAGGCCTGGCACTGACAATACAGAGAACAAAATCTTGACAGGCACAAACTGTTCACAAAGAAACTTTTAGTGTCTTAAGGAGAAAAAGACTGACAATAAAATAAAAAACATCAGTTAAACTGAACTTTACCTAATGTTGCTCTGAATGAGTTCTGTTATTTCTCACTCAGCACATCTCAGCTATCAATGTGTCAAGAAGACTTCTAAAATTTCTAGTATTCTAAACCTTTTCTTGGGGGGGATATGAGAGATTCTCTCTACTTCTGGTCTTTYAAGGAAAGGGGTCTTGTAAAGAGGCTAGGGAAAGAATCAGCCATATAAAAAGCCATGAAAACAAGGTGAAGATTTGTTTAATSCTGCTCTAGTAATGGAAACAGAAATGATAATTCCAAAGTTATTCCTTTTCAGCTGTATTGTTTACACATTGTGTTGCAAACTGCTGGCCATGAATGAGTTGGGGTTTTATTATTCCATGGAAATAATGAACAGTGGAAGCATTCTACATCTTAAAATAACTCTTTTTATCATTCAAGATCTTCAGCTCCAATAAGAATCAAATAATCTGTCTGATTGTCAAATTTTGCCAYCTTCCATGCTGCCTCTCTTTATCAGAAGCTTTTCTTACCCCACAAAAACCTCTGTAAATCTARACAACAACAACTGTTAAATATTTAATGAGGTTTCCATAATAAAAAATATTCTGCATCTGCCATAAAATTGTTTTTTAAGGGCTCATAATCAATCAGACTCAGGTAGCTGTGAGCTCAGAGACTACCATCAATGGCAGAATACCTTATTTATGTACTGGGTTTCATAATAAACCTCTAAATGGATTCAACAATACATTAAGTTGTTTAAATATTCATACCTGTTCCCCTACAAACAAGATTTAATATGTTAAATTTGAAGGGATAGTCAAATTTATAAACTCCACCCCAAGCTCAAGCAGCAGGCCATTACCATGTCCTCCTAAGGTAATGTTAGCAGCTCCATGCTATCATTCTGCCAGATGTATTAGCCAGATGTAAGTTAATTATTGRCTTGGAGAAAATTTATTATATGATATAAAACTTCGCATGAAATGTTGCTTGGAGAAGTGAAAAATGAAAGAAAAAAGAAAGAGGAGATGGAATAAGTAAACGTTAAGCCTTGGGCATTGAATTTACATTTATGAGATTCTCTGCGATTTACTGCTCCAGCTTGTTTTCCTAGAAATGCCCTGGGTTTGTTTCAGATAAAATACACCATAATGCTTATAACATTAATTTGTTTAGGGTGTCCCTTACTCTGGGAGTATTCAAGCACAAGACTGAGTGCCCCTCAGCAAAATTCAAGTCATAGTCACAGCTTAGATACATCCCAAGGCAGCTAGAAAACCCATATGTGTACAATCCCTTACCCATCCCCATCCATCAAAATCTGCCCTAAGTCACCATCATAATCAGAACTGCCTGATTTTCTCACAATATCTGGGTTTTTAGTCAGGACTCCATCATACCCTTGCAAGAAAGGGGAAGCCCTGGCACTTTCAGTCCTGGACACTCAATACCAGAGTAGCCACATGCCCCCCCTGGGTGGTGGCTCAGGGGCAGAAAGTTCTGGATAACATTGATTTATTCCTGTTTTTTTGCCACCACTGATTTCAACAATGGTGTGTTAATAAGACTGCTTATAAATCAGGAGTAAAGGTAATGAATCAGTAGCTGACTGAGACTGAGATCTCCTGTCTGCCARCACAACAGTCCTTCCCATCTTTCATCACTTCAGTATTTCCTGTCAATTAGTAACTGCTGGTGGATGTTAACTCCTGTGCACCATATTAGCATGATATGGGGGAATAATTCCACTATTCCTGTGCTATTTATAGCTTCAGAGATTCTGTCTCCTTGGCTCAGTGCCAACTTGTAATCTATAAGAGGCAGCAATTTTTAATGTAATTTCTTGTCATCCATATGCTCTCTCTTCAGAATGAGAAGAAATGGAATGGATTAAGCAGTGGTACGTGTAGAAAAGATGAATAAATAAAATGAAAAAGGCTTTGTCAGAAGAAGTTATGTTTATGTTTTAAGTTGACAGGAAAGCACCGACTTAGAGAATTACTGCAAAGCATTCTATAAACAAATATCAAAGAAACAAGAATTTTTCACAATTTCATATTATTTGAAATTTTAAAGGGAGTGTATCTAACCAAAGGGATAAAAACTCCAAATGGCAGTTAACTACAAAAATTAATCTGCAAATATAAGCATTATTTTCCATAACATTCCTATCAGCGTCACTGAGTTACATTTTTGATACAACTAGTTTTTGACCAGTTCTCATAAATACATAAGAAAACTGGGTTTAGAATTTGAAAWTTTTTGTATGTTTGCCTATAATATTTGTATACAAATTGTTTTATTCAAGTGAATGGAGAGGGACAAACTAATTTCAGAAACCAGCACATGAACACAGAGAAACAAAATGGAAAGCACTTTGAAACAGAATTACAGAGATTATTAGAACTTGGATARCTCTCTTCTGACACAGGTATTTCTAAAAGACCTTAAAGTGGCAAAGCACTACTGATACTCCCAGAAGATCAGTAATACTCATAAACTGTGAACTAATGTAGATAGAGTGAAATCATAAGGAGAACAATTTTGAAAGTGGTATCATGGGAACTACATACGTAAATCCTGTTGTTTGCTAACAGGATTTGTGAACAGAAGTCCCCATACCCTACGTTACAGATTGAGCTCTGAGAGGATTAAAACAGGCTGATTTTTTCTTTTTCAAACCTCTTTATTTTATTGATTTTCTTCCTCCTCAGTATTCAAGAGGACACCATCATCACAGCTAGAGGGAGCTGGATTGTTRCAAGGTCCCTGGCAGCTGCAGTTTGTAGGTTGTGGGAAATCAGAGAGTTTTTCTGGAGCTCTGTTTGTTCAGTGAAGAAAAACAGAAGGCTATCAATGACTGTCAATTACCAAGTTAAAAAGAACAATCTAGAGAGAGGTGAAACCACCATGAGAAAAGGAGTTGATCTGGATCTCCACCTGAGTCCCTGGTGGAGCAAAGGTGTCCTCCCTTCTCTGGAGCACTGTGACAGGAGGAGGAAGGAAGGGATGTAAAAAGGGTTCCTTCCAACAAATGTCCCAGCACCAAGTGTGTGCAGGTGGATAGGGATTGCTTCAGCCACATCTGATGGCAAAAATATGCCTGTTCACYGCCTTCTAAAAAAAGTACAAACAAGTAATTATTTAGCAATACTTCAGTGACCTACCTGATTTTAAAGAAATTGTAACACATCCATTATTAGGCTTGAGTGCCTTACAACATCTGAAAAATGTTTTATAAATCAAGAGTTGAAGGAGAAAGTAGAATTGGCCCATCTGCCAAAGGTTAGTGCAAAGTCAACATACCATTTACTTTCTCAAAATGGGTTTAAGAGACCCCTACAGTTCCATGCTGGCCTTTCCCAAAAAGATGAGCTTCAAGAGCATTCAAATGGAAAATAATCACCTTAAAAATAAATACTCTGATAGATGAAAAGGAGAGGTTTCTTGACGGGGTGAAATATATGAAATTCCCAGCTCATAATACAGAAAAAAATGTCTGCAGAGGATTAGAGAGAGAGGCAGCCTGTTTTTGCAACACCACAACCAGGAAACTGAACCACATGCTAGCTTGAAAGAGATGCTATAKTCTAAGCAGAAAGAGCCCTGTACATTTTAAATATAAGGCAATCTAAACATCATAAACTCCTTTGAAATGTAATTTAATGTTTCTTCAGTAATTCCAGGGGAAATAAAAGATTCATTTTAAATTCTCTTTGTAAATACCATCTAGCTGTTTCCATGATAGCTGCTTAAAGAGGAAAGAAACAGAAATAATGCTGGAATGCTTCTGAGCAGTTTTTATTCTTGAATGCTGCCCAGCCTTTGGGCGATTTGCCCTTGCTCTTGTCCTCATGTACTTATTTCCATGAAAGAAAAATGCCACTGCTCCAAACTAGAAAGATCTTACATTAATTTAGGATCTCTATAAAGGACTGTTTCACAAGGTGTCAGGTTGACAAAGGGTCCCAGACAGCAAAAACCAATCAAGGCTATGAAATACAGCAGAAGCAGATAAGTTATTTTAATTGCATGGGGCTAAATGCTAATGGCACCCTCTTCATTATTGTCTTTTCATGTATATATACATATATAAATATGTATACATATTTCAGGAAGCTTTTTATGTTAGACCCACAGCTTGAAAGGGACGTTAGGTGTGTTTGGCAGATTGTTCATCTGCACAGTGTCATCTATTCAATTAGTCATATTTTGAGGGAGGGTTGCTGGTTTTAGTCTGTTTTTATTGACTGCATTTTCAAATAATTATCATGGGCATATCTCTAAAGTTTTTATAGAAGAACCTCAAGCATATGAATAATAGATCTTTCGCTTGATTCCAAATGGTAGCACATTACCCACCAGGGTCTTACTTGACTTTCTTCAGAACTTATGAGAAAGCTCTAGGAAACTAACTTCCAGAAAGCTGTGAGGGCACAGATGCACAAGTGAACAGCACTGTGTTGTGATTCCACACAAGGATGCACTTCTAGACTCTGACATAGACTCACAACCCCTTGCTATGTTATGAAGCTACCACAGSATTTAACTGCATGAAATAGCAGAAGAGGAAAAACAATGCAAAAAGCCCTAAAGAGTTTCAGAGCCAAGCTGTAGMTGCATGAATGTTTGCTAGYAATAGAAAATATGGATTGTGAGAGYTGAAAACCTCTGAACTAATTTCTAAATGGTCTTCAGACATTTAAAATTAGACTGGAGATATAATACTAGTCCAGTCAGCAGTTTTCAAGATTCACACTTAGAGAACTATTGTGGACCAGTTACAAGAATAAACACCTGCAGGACAAAATTAAAATTTTAAAAGTATACATGTAAGATGACCTCCTTTAAACTCAAGTTTGCAACTTCTACATAGCTTAAATGTTTGGGTGTCTGCATTTTTTTTTTTAATTATTTTGCTAGTAATACAAAAGAAAGGAAAAAAATATGAAGATGAACTCCAGAATGCATGGGAAATATCATAATATTAATTCYGGTTTAGAAGCTAATGGATTTGCTGTTACAAATGGCACTGACCAATTATGCCTCATACCTGACAAGACTATGCAGAGTCACAACAATAAAAAAATTATTATAAAGCAGGCCATKAACCTTGTTAGACATAATAGCTCAAACAAAATTGAAACCCACAAACGTCTATTTGAACTTTACCCGAACATTTTTATATTTGACATATCACTGGCCATGTAATTAATATAAGCTTTATTTTTAGATTTTGGATATTGCCTAGAGCCTTTCTGATCAGAAAACCACAGGAACAACCCTTTCCACACAATGTTGTGACATGATTTTTATTTTCAGTCTGGCAGATAATAGGAATCTGAAAGTGGAAAATAAAAAGATAGTGTTATCTGTCTGCAAAATAAGGAATGGGTGCAATGTGCGATTCAAGTTATTTTCTGTGTTTCTGAACCTGTTTGCCTCTCTACATCACTRTCTTGACATCTAGTGAACAGAAATTCCTTTTTCAAATTTTGTTTTGCCCATTTATGAGGTTACACATTTCTGGTATACATTCTCACTTAAAGCTATGGTGGCACAGCTGTAAGTACAGCTATATATTCTACACAAGTGCAAGGAACTCAGGGCCATAGGTACACGCAAAAGATCTGCTTTAAAACTACTCATAGCTTTAAAAGAAAAGGAGTGGCAAATGCCAAGAAGTGTTTGCCATGGCTGGTTGACAAGACTAGGGCCCAGTGTTCCATGAATTGCTGCCAATATCCTAGGGAGAAAAAGYTCCTCTTCCCGTTCCCTGACTCAGCAAGCTACACATTACTTTCAGAAATAGGAGAGGCAGGAGTCCATAGGTCTGATGGGGTAAGTATATTAATAGAAGAAAAGTCACCTTGAAAAACTCAGTGGAAGAACTCATGTTCTTATAGCAAAACRAGGTTGCTGACAATTTTTTTTAAATACATCGCGCTCAAAGTATGGTCTTGTGGATAATGCTTCACTACTTGAAATAAAAGTCAGTACAAGACAGTTTAAGGACAGCAACTATTCTGCCAGCATGGGATGCAGGCAGTGTTACTGCACACAGAACTTAGAAGAAACAAGAGGTTTGTCTATAAGACCATTTTCTGAAAGATTTGCCCTGGTGAACCATCAAAGATACAACTCCTGCTCCTGTGGCTAAACAGAATTACCTCCCACTTGAAATTTTCAAAAAGAGGGAAAAAGTGAAATATGATTTGGAGCTCAAGTGTTCTTATAAAAGAAAAAAATCCAGACAGGAGGTCCACTCACAAAACCGTCCTTATCTTTTTTCATGAGGGGAAGGGTTCAGTAGAAGAGTTGTGGGGGTACTCCCTTCCCTCAACAAACTGCCAAGAGTAGGAAGCAGGTGATCCCCCACGACTTGTTACATCTACATTGTCAGAGAAGCACTCCYCAAGTCAGTCTTACAAAACACCCCYTTYGTAGTCTTTTTTTYTCCAAGGTTTTTAATTTGTTTATTTTGTTCCAAGCTGTACCATCATCTGTCATTACATTTGGGAAAGCATTTCTTGGTCCTATGGATCTCATCTTCATGCATCTAACCATTCATACTATGGCATTAATGCAAACATTCAAAGCAAATTCCTATCAGATTTGGGATTAGCAAATAAAACAGCTTATGAGTCTTTATCCCTTTAATAATAATAGTGTTTACCACAATAATCCCCTCACAAAGCAACAGAAGATGGAGCCCTCAGAGAAAGACTGTCTTCATTAAACTCTGTGTAAATGTTCCAGAAATATACAAAATCACAGATATAGTCTTTCTATTTCATTTCAGCTTGGAAAACAATTTAAGCATGTGTAGATGCATTTACAGGTGACTAAATATCCCTGGGCACAGGATGAGAATGTAGAATCTGAGCACACCTCAAAACCACCTGGATTTCAGCCACTTAGCAGGTGGGCATGTGTAGAGCTGCTTTATTGTGAAATGAARCCCTCACTCACAGAGTGATGACTTTTTCCAGGTGCAGTGTGTCTGAGCATGTCTCACACTTTTGCAAGTGACATTGCAGCCSAGCACCTCAGGCTTAAAATAGAGAATCCGATGTATCGTGCCTGCTCCAATTCATTCCTCTCTCACTTTGAGATTTAAGCCATTCCAGGTAGACAGATCATCTGTGAAGTCCAACACATTCGTAAAGCGTGGACATCTCTCAGCAGAGCTTAGGCTTTAATCATTAGATGCTATCAGCAGTCTTCTAGGGCTGCTGCTGCATTTCAACAAGCACACTTCAGCTGCAACCCTGATGGTGCATGAGCTAAAATCCTGAGGTCCAATGGAAGACCTCTTCCCAAAAATGGGTGAAGTTTGACCTTGATGATAACTCTCATCCAGCTGGAACATTATCAGTTTGCTTGGATGGCACAGGACCACTCTCTTCACTCATATTTTGTTCTCACCCAGCTGACAGTGACACTAATTCCAAGAGAATTGTTGTAAGATGTAACTATTAATATACTGTATATTTAAATACTGGTTTGTATCCAAGAGAAGCTTTTGACTCTCTGACAGGCACATCCTGGCATGTATTGCTATACTACAAGAGACAGGATCTGCACATATTAATGMATGCACATCTTCTTATCAATAAAAGCTAACACAAATTGAGCTAAATAAAAACCGACTTCACCGTAAGGTAGAGAGGTCATTATTAATTAGAGTATGCAAATTAATATTAGCCCTAAACTATGCAGAAATTTGACCTTTAATATTTGAATAAATTAAAAATTAATTATACAAATGTACTACATGAAATAAGGTCATTTTTTTCCCAAAGAACAAAGAGGAAAACTTTCCTGTTTAAAAAAATCATAAAAATGGTTTGTTGTATACAAGGTAACTACTTTGCTTTCATTTGTTGCACAGACAAGCTGAGAAGGTTTTCTTGCAGAAATACCAACTACTGTTTTATTTGGTGACATCTTATTTAGCAACACCTGGTATGCAGTATGCAGGAAGTAAGCATCTTGTTTATAAAAAATCAYGACTCCATGTCACAACACCTACGTGGGATGTATACAAGGGATTATAATTTGAGATACAGCATCCCCCATCTTTCAGTTTATAGGAGACCTGGCACTGGCAAAGGGCAAGAGAAACATCCAGGGGAAGAGGGGAGGTTATGATAGAGGTGTAATTTGAATTTGAGAGCTATTGTTAAGTGCTCTATTTGTATTTTTTTTCCCCACACAATAAATAATGTAAATAACTTTACAGACAACAAATTCCAAGCAAATTCTGAAGCTTCTTTCTTTTTTTTTCTTGTTCTGTTTTGTTTTGAAAGGGTACATATTGTAAGTCTGTGAACATTAGAGATTTAAAGTAATGAAGAAGGTTTTACTAAGAGACATTCTTGCAGAGAGAGGCAGAATTTTATTTAAAAGTTCGTTCCTCTAGCAGACACTCTTCAAATTCTTTTTATTAGCTCAACACTTTGGTCCTTATATGAGTAATGCATTAAAATACACTCTTTTCTTTATCATCTCAAAGTTCCTCATAGTTTCCTACCTTTCCAGTTCAACATTTACAGATTCCTTAATCTGAATGAAMCTAAACATTACCAGTGGAAAGACCTGGAGGAAGAATTATGATGGAGAGAGAAGGCCTACCTGCCTACCTCCACACTTGCTAAAACTCTGTCCCTGACCTTGCTTCAGGGGCTGGTCTTAAATGTTAGAAACAGATCTGCTGAATTAATAGGATGCTTTGACTTTGTTAATTATCTGCCTTAGGTAGGTTCCACTAAGGACAAGTCACTTGCTCTAAATCATGGTCTGGACCATATGTGCAGAGACCTTCCACTGCATGTTTTTCTCAGAGAGAGCACTCTATATGGAGATTATATAKTCAACCAATAGTTAAAAATGGCAGATTTATTTTTATACCCAAGCTAAGGGTGCCAATAACTAATTATGTCTGATTTTGATGGAGAGGTACTCGATAAAATGTATTAAGAGATAACTTCTGAGAATGCCAAGTGCAGAACTATTCAGAGCCTGTGCTGATGTTGCAACACAAAATGATGTGATAGCAGAATGAGTCCAAGCCAAGTCTGTAGAGGGAGTACTGTGAGCAAAACACAGGAAACTGAAATCACACCATATTCATAAGATATGCTGCTGTTAAATAAAGGCATCATACCCAACAGCTCCCATCTGGACATCTGAATTCTAGGCATAAAAGGTTCAAATTGCACATATTCACCTAGGATTGTCATAGTGATTTTCTTGAATAAAAATAACCAATAGCTTGAAATAAGAAGAGTTCCATCTACAGCTGTCTTTAAGGCTGTTTACTTTTGCAAAAATAGTTGTGTTCTTTTCTATTTTCTCTACCAGTCAGTTTGTTTTTTCTCTTTCCTACTTCTTCCAACTCATGCCTTCCTTGCTCTGTTTCCCTGAACAATTCCTTCATCGGCGTTGTTCCTTCTTGTCTTGTGCTTGAAGGCATGATGCTGTAGAGACTTTATTAATCATCCCTTTCCCCACAGCTTTCTCTTTAGGCTGCTTTTGTTTTTCTTCCTCCTCTGTAAACAGGGCAGAAACAAACTAGAAGTATTCCTAGCAGTCATATGTGGGTTTCTAGATACTTCTTTGCCATCCAGAGTTTAGATGTAGCTGGAGAGAGCCAACTAAAGAGCCATCTGACCMTGTAGGTCATCAAAATATTAGACATTAAAATCTTAAAACCAAAAATAATAATCACTGCCATGGATGTATGAAATTAATAATTAAGAGTAATAGGATTAGGAAAAAATYGCTGTTCCTTTTTTCTTCTGAATTCTATACCAGTGTGACCCTAAATGGGASAGCAAAAACTGTTCTGTGTCTAGGTATTCCTCTATCTCACAGCTAATTTGAGAAGTTGGGAGAATGTARGTTCCAGCTCCTCTTCCTGATTTAGTCACCAACATGGTATTTGTTGCAGCTTGTTGACTTTCTTGCCAGGTGTGTTTAAGACCAGGCAAAGCAAAGATGCTTCATGCACAGGGACTCAGGGTAAACCACAGAAAATGTGKTGTATCCAAAGTGCTACTGTGTCCTTCATTCCCTGAGAATAGGAGACAGTGTTTACCAGCTGTAATTGCTCAGGACAAGGGGGAAGTGGTCTCAGCCCCCAGAGCTGGGGTACCATTTTTCCAGGTGCTGGATCTCWGTGCCCTGCAAACACCTCACAGAGYACATCTCACTGCTCCGGTGYAGTAATGGCTCTCTTATCTTCTGCACTTTGGTGTAGATCTAGTTTCCTTTAATGTCTTGCAAATTAGTTGATTCAAGTGCAATTGCCGCCTCTCCGCAGAGTATTGAATTATGCTAATAAGAACATATTCTTGTTTTTCTAGTGCTTTATTCAGGATATAAACTAGAAATTCAAATCTTCCTCCCGACTTGTTTTATTTATCAATGAGRTCATTCTAGTCATTGCAAATTTTATACTGTAACTGTAATAATATTTTAACCTTTTTTAAAGCTTCCCAATGAACTGGAATTCACCTCTAAGGACAAAATTAATAAAAGAACTGCAAATTGCATTGGTGATCTCCAGTAACCATAAAAAATTTCAGCTGGAATCAGTGGGAAGTCAATTACAGGACTGTAAAAAATGAAGTACTTTGATGTAACAGCATATTGATTTCCGCCAGTATTTAGTAATGTATATTGATATCAAATAATRAAATTCATGCTCATAACAAGAGTGAACTTCCTAGATAGATTCAGAAAGATTACTCTAAAAAGAGAAATAATGATAACTGAATRCTAAGGTGGAAAAATGTCATACTTCTATTTGATGTTTTTTAAATTCYTTTAATGAATATTTTACTAATGTATTCAATTCGACAAAAAAAAAAATCAAAACTAATTATGGTAAAGCTGTTTCAGAGTATCAGAATGGAAAAACAAAGAAAAAACAAACTAATCCTACAGATATATTCAGGACTAAGCACCAAAATAATTTCATTAACTTCCAGTTCTATGATTCTGATTCTCTTGTGGGGCTTTCCAATGTGATCCACATCTCTAGAAAAATTCAAATCCAAAGTTCAAACCCCAGAACTGGRGTAAGTTTGTGGGTCTCTGCAATAMAAAAMSCAAACATTACATTGATAGAAAACTTGTATTATTATTTTGTCAGATATTTAAAAGAATTGATCATTTAAATTAAATCTTTCTATAAAATAATTATTTGCTTTTCTCACTTAAAAGAAAGGCTTGACATGAAGTGACAAACTGGCCCAGATGATACAAAAAGGGAGACGGACCCTTTCCCTCCATCTGTTCCATCTGCCTGGGACACCTTAGTTCTCAGCTGCGTCTAAGAGAAGCTATATGTACCTGAGGGAAATCAAAAGTATAAAATTGGTATGAATGCAGTAAACTCAATCTATAGTGAGCTGTGCCACTATAATACAATATTACAACTTATTAATGCTTTCATTCATTGCAGGTGATTTTTCCTTTTT
>QVAJ01000141.1:1012494-1037893 GCA_003546035.1 Mixornis gularis
AACCCCCCCTTTTTTAAAACTCTAAGCTTAGCAAATACACGTCCTGCTCAAATRTAAGACACTCTGTCAAAAAAGGGTCAGGAAAACTCTGGCAGGCAAACTTGTAGAAGAACTCCAGTGTGGATGCTCATCTTTCTAGGATAGGAAAGGAACAAAGCCATATCTTCTGTCTTTGGGAAATGTTCCTGGTGATTCTGAACCCTTGCTCTTTTACACTAGAGCACTGACCCCCTGCTGCTTCCAAACCACAGGTAGGGTTTCAGAGTAGGAATGCATGGCAAGGCCAGTTAACCTCTCTATCCTCTCTGGTCAGAAAGTCCACTCTAGGAGTAGAGAGTCTCACAGGTTGTATTGGGTGTGTGGAACAAATTCTCCAAAATACACTCAGGGGGAAAATGGTGGCTAGAAATTTAGGGAGATATCTTGCATGGCTATTCGAAGATGCCTCAGTGCACAATCTCTGTTCATTATGGTGTAATTTAGGTACAGAATTGCTTTGAMATTCTTTCATGACTGTCTATGTAATTTTTTAGATACCCAAAGATACTCTAAAATTTAGTTCTGACAGGCTTCATGAGGCAAAAGTCCTTTCAGCTATGTGTTTATATGATTGTGCCTCTTGTTAATTACTCTCTGTTCCCACATTAAATTGAAATCATAAATTTACAGCTGCTGCAAGCAAAAGTGTGTGCTTGCATAATCCATAATGTATCTGATTTTAAAATAGTAAATGCAGAGAAGAAAGCGTAAACTGTAAATCTTTGGTGAAATTTGCTATAAAAATCCATAATCTGTAATGTTGGGTTTTTTTCAGGACACCTCTTCCTGTGTCCTCTAAACTGTGCCACAAAYGCTCTCCTGGAAAACCACTACATCTTCACATAAATAGTCCTTATGGAAGGATGCTGTAAGCAGTATCAAAGTAGCTGCCGTAGAATTTGGCCACTTAGTGCTTTTGCTGTCAATGTCACACCTCCTGCTGAGTCACTGTTARGTGATTGAGCTGATATAAGTGAATGTGTTGACTGAGTCATTTATTTACATCTTGTTGTCACAAGTCTAAGAAAACTGCTAAATGTATTAAATAATCAATCAATCCACTCAGCAGCTGATGATGCAGTAGTAGAAATGTAGTCTTGCTAGGTTTTTATTATTGCTGTCAGGCTCTTTGGATACCCTGAAAGTGTATGCAAAAGGGTAACAATCATAGCTCAYATTTAGAAACGCATGCATGACTTTTGAAAGAAAATGCACCATCCAAAGAAACTGGGAAGATAATAATATAAGATTGTTTGGGGCTKCAGCATTCTGTAAGACCATTGTACAGGTTTAAAAGCTGTGGGCTACATACAGTATGTGTCCGGATTACAGTATGTGTCTGTCTGTTTAATAATGTATTAATGATACAGGATGGTCTGTAGGTTRCAAGTTTTTCACTGACAGGGATATGTGGACAGCATCCTTCTGTATTATTTTTTATGGTCATGTGAGTATGAAATGTACATAATTCTAAAATGTCCAAAAAATGGGTCATTAGGGAGAAGGCAATGCWAGACTCACCAGAGTTGCTAAAGACCAAAGGAACCAAACCATTTAATCCCCCATGGAGCTTCGTTATTTCAATTCTATGACTCTTGTAAGCTTCACCAGAGGTAAGAACATTGAARTCATAAATGCTAATTACAACCACCATCATTTAATTTTTTATGTTAGTTATACTTGTCTGGTGTAGGACTTAGGTCAATGTAACATCCAGAACTATTCTCTATGTTAGTTCTGAACTGGACCCTGTAAAAGCAAAGATAAAGATTTTTTGAGAATAACAATGCAACATGTATCTGATCTTCTGGTTACTCATAACCAGAGGACAAGACCATGAAGATTCATTATTGTGCCTCTGTTCCACTTGCACACAGGCATAGACAGTTATACAAAATAATACAGAATATAGGCTCAGTGTCCTCTGAACAGGGGGATATTGATATCACACACTGACATCTTGTCAAGAAATTTGACTTTACAGAGGYCACAGCCAAACTCCCATTGATGAAAAAGGGCACAGGTTTCACTTACAGAGGTTTATTCTCCTTCCTCTCTCATGGTAAGAATGAAGCCCGCCCTGAAAAAAAAAGTTTTAAAGCTTGGGCTGATATTTTACTTTGGARTAGTGTTAGGAAATGAACATTATCATAAACAGCCTGGTTAGAAGGAAAATTTATTGTTATACATAGAGCTGATAAAATAATATCTGAAAGGAAAGCAAAAAATCTTCTTAAATATTTAATTGGAAATATAATTGGGGGTTTTCGTGAGAAAATTAGTGCCTGGTCTTTAAAATATGTCATTTGAAAGTAGTAGCTACTCTTGTTTCTAATAAAGTGTAGGTGGTGGAATGGAAACACCAGCAAAGCAGCACTACTATGGTAAATTTAAAGGGTTTGCCRAAGATGTGCATATTTGATCCTATGATTTAAAGAAGAGAAATATCAAAACAAGAGTATTACAGAGACTTGCAGAAAGGCTAAAAATAACTTGACACAGAAAATATTAAACATCTAATTTAGAAGGAATTGTAAAATAAATCATACCACTTTATGAAGGCCTATAAAAAAGAGAAGCAACCAAAAAGAAAGCAAACAAGGTGAAAACATAGGTCATCATTCAAAAAATATAAGGAAATCAGGATGAACGATCAATTAATCAATTTAAACTGAATAACAAACACAATAATAAAAGCATATTTATTGTTGTGGAGAGGGACTGTTTAGGTCACTACAGCATGAACAGTTCAGCAGGGATGATCTAGAGGGATGGTCTTTACTGCAGTGATATTCCTGTACTAGCTTTGTTTCACAAAAATAGTTTCACAAAATGCTTTCATGGAGGGCAAAGAAGAAATTATTCTTCGCATGGTATTAGCTCCTCCTGGGTTTGGATGCTATATATTGATGAAAGACATGCAAAACATACATCAGTATTTGTTATTTTTCCAGACAGCTACTACAYGGGATTCCCATTGCCATGAGGTGTCCCAAAGGGTAGAATGAGCTGACCTCACAAAGGTGAAAGTTTAAAAAACAGCCCATGTATTGCAAATGAGACAAGATAAAGGTCAACAAAGCAATTTCCTTAACAAAGTTACTTACACTGAAAGAAAGTTTGAGGCTTGTTTTTCAGCATTGCACTAATCAATGAGAATTAGAACTTTCATGAAATCCCCTTTTCCCCTTGGTTAAAAGCACCAACATAAATACAGTGAAATTTTTCTGATAAGAATTAAGATCTCCAAGCAACAACCATTCATCCCCATTCATTAAATCCCCAGCTGCCAGAAGGTGCTTTTTTGTACCATAGGCAGCTCCCATTGCTCTCAAATTGCTTTACTGCACTGCTTTARTCTGTTGATTCACTACAGATTTAAAGGTAATGAGTCTGGCACTRGCCAAAGCATCCCATGGTATTTCCTCATGCTCACCTAAACACARTTATGCTGGAGAAACTCAGTGCCATTGAGTTTTCGTGGTGATTAGTGTCAGCCTGAATGAGTCAAGATGAAAAGAAAGCCTCAAAGGGGGTCTTTGCTAAGCCAAATAACCAAGGTGGATGCAAAGAATTAGCTCCTTATTGCCAGAGCCAAAATTCAACCACACTAAGAGCCTGCTTAAAGCACAATTGCTGAGAAAACTTCCCATGAGAATACTACAAAGAATTGACCAAAACTCACCTATTGCAGGAAACAGATGACAAGGAATAGAGAAAGAGAGGAAAAACMAATGCTAATGAGAACATTATAGATTGTGAATGCAAAGAATAGATTTAGAATTATAGTTATGTAACTATATAAATAAACTATAAATAGTTTATGAATGTAATTTCATATATATAAAAAAAAAGTTTGCTTGAGTTGCCTTTATTATTACCAATGGTACTGCTGCTCTTCTATCACCTGTTATTGCCTGGGACCCTGATTTGTCACCTCTGTTGATTTTGGCTGTTGGTTCCCAGAGTTTGATTGATTATTGTGAGCAGCAAGAGAATTCTCTGGTGAAAAACTGCCACATCCTAGAATTTATCAAAACAAATAATTGGCAGGATTGTGGATTTACACTTTCTGTGTACAGTGTAGGAATCTAAAGTAAGCATGAAACCCAGCTTTATAGGCTGTTTCTTTAAACTGGGTCAAGGAAAGATTATGGTTACATCATTCAGTTTGCTGCACAGTCGAGCAGCTGAGGAAATTGCTCATTTATTTGATTTTTTTTAAGAACTATGTAAATCTCAACATCAGGCCATGCTTACTGTCAGAGTCTCCAGGACTTCAGAACAGAGATTATACTGCACTGATGTCAGTAGCGGGCTGAATATAAACGCTATAGGTGTAGACATAAGGCAGATAGTTACATAAAATTAACAGCAGAAAAAAATGTCTCTGTACTCCCTGAAGCAAGCAACAAAAGTGTCTTTGTGAGTGCAGTTCTACACATGTTGCTGTTGCTAGCCACTTGGGCTATGACCTAGAACCTAGCCAACTATAAAATCAACAATAAACTACAGAGAGAGCAATTCTTCACACTGATGGTAAGTACTTAGAGACTAGACCATAAAWAGAATAAATTTTCAGTTTATCTTATCATAATGGGATTATCTYACCATTCCTGGTTTTGCTAATATGGACAAAATTAATGACTGTAAAAAAAATCAATCTGCTTTTATCTAACGTGTTTGTACCATGAACCGTCTAAGAACAGCAGGGTTTGTGAATTGCAGAGCAAGACTGATACAGAAGATCTGTTTTAATGGTAAAATCACAGCTGCATTGCCTTCATGAACACAGCAGGTTTACAAGGTGGATCTGAGTACATAGTTTGTTTTTATATGCAAGTGTGATGGGAWATGAGAAGCTGTTGTAGGTCTGTCCTTTCCAATTACTGAGTTTATCTGCTTATGTTTGAGCTCAGAATTTTAGTATAATCACCATGAAAGGTGGGGCTCATCCCTGGGACACTGTATGATTTCTCTGCTGTTACAGCTGATGATCAAGTACTGCCTAGCACATTCCCTGCATTTATGTCAGCTTTTTCTTTATTTTGCTGCTAATCTCTAGTTGAGAGCTTACACAGCCCRGGAGCAGTGTCATACTGCTCATCCTTTGAAATTCATCTTTTGTTGTTCCTTACAGCCATGCAAAATGGATCTCATGGAGCTGTTCGGAGCAAGATGATATTTAAAGCTYCTTTTCTCCTTCCAACAGAAGGTTCCTAATCCCGAAGTGCCATCCCACTGAGATATTCAAGGAAATATGGGGGTAATGGGTATCAGATGCATAACTTTCTGAGGAACATTAAACCCCTGGTAGAACAAGGTTAAATCCAGCAAAGCCAGTTACAACTCTGTGTCKTGCAGGCAGAGTCTAGGTTACTCTTTCAGGCTACCTGTGACTGTCTGCTTATAAATTTGGAAATTGCAGCCAAGAGATGTTAAGCAYTTCCCTGCTCTTTGTCAGTGAGAACTGGCATCAGTTTTTTTGGAGTTTTTTGGAGCCTTCCCTTTTTCTCTCCAGCTCTCCTGTGACTTGCACAACTGCATAACAATCCCAGGGATGCCCATCAGGCCCTGATTACTCACCCCTAAAACCAGCTTTGCAACCAGTCACTACTGCTTGTCTGGCTGTCTCTCTTAAGAACCCAGAGGCGGAGAAAGGTGTTCTCGTTCATTGTGATATAGCTTRAAGAAAAAAATTCCAATAGCTTTTGATTTACCAAAATGTTTTGCTGTTTGCAGAAAGCCCTGAGTAGCATACCAACAAAAGCATGACCTTCCTGCACAAATAATGACATATGGAAAGGCAGCTCCTTCTGCAGGGCAGTGGGAACAGTAGGTTATGAGTGATGAAAGTCTTCAAGGGCACTTTGCTTGAAATGGTGTTCTGTACTCTCTCTGCCCTGGTGCAGACACACCACTTATCACTCTAATTGAATCAGTGACTTATTCTTATAGACAAACATACACATTGGCATTCCTGGAAGGCTGTGAAAGATGCAGGGATAAAGACAAGTAGGTCTGTACTGTCTGGAGCGTTGTGTCAGTGTCATTTCATGTACGTGTTACGCTAACACCCGTGCTGCAGCAGCACACTGAGACATAGTGACATTCTGATGTGTCTAGACCTGTTGCCTCCCACATGAAAAGAACCTTTTTCTTCGTTATGGGATATAACTTCAGCATGTACAATAATACATTTCTCATTGGGCTCAGAGACCCATAGCAATTCCCAAAACCTGAACATCTGACCACTATTGTTCTGCTTTTCCTTTATCTTTTTTATGTTTTTTTACAGTTTTGTATAAATGGACTGCATCTTTCAATGTCTCAGTTCATTGCAATAACCAAGGGACAATTCTCTTTTGGTTTAGGATCACCTGAAGCTCACCATGGCTCAAACCAGCAGAATGGCTCAAACTTCAGCAGGGAGAGAAACTGGTGCCCMCCCTCTGCCAGCACACCCAGCTAGGACAGCATTTGGTCCTGAGCTGAGAGAAACTTGACACCTCTTTCCCCCTCTAGAAGTATGAAGGTATTTTCAATGATGACTAGGTGCAGAGCACCAGAACTTCATCTTCTTTCAGGTGCCTAAGTGCCAGGATGGGAAAAACTTCCAACGTACCTTGACAGGTTTCCTTTCTCACTGGTAAGCAGCTCAGCGTGTCACCAGCTCTGTCTCTACCAAGAAGCACCCAAGACTCTCCTGCTGCATACAACACTCCTGAATGTGTGGAAAACTTAGTGCCTGACCTGGGTGCTCTAGACCATCACACAGGGACAGCTGCCACATTGTTAGGTAGTGTAACATTTTGTGTCAGTGCCCAAACCGGAGACTGGCCACAGCCTCTCTGCTCCTCCCAGCTAAAAGGATCATTTATTAGTGACTGTGTCTCACTTTTCTTAGATTACATGTATTTTGAGGTCCTGAGTTCTGAAAATTCGAGGCTGACATCACTTTGAATATTTAATGGCAGAAATATGAGCTATATATATTGAACACGGGTTTATTTCAGATCCTTAATCAAACTGGTGTGGGGTCTTATTCCTCATAGATGGCCTTCAGTCTCCTAAAATCCATAGACATGTGGCTCAGTGAGTTCATTTGGTAGAATACTGACAGCAAATGAAACTCCAAGACATGGGTGAKGCCAACTCATACTAAAAATGTGAAAAATATTAGAGGAATTTTACTTATCCAGTTTTCACTGGGGATGTGAGTGTTTGCCATAATAAATTATAATTTGATATCATATTTGACCCTGTGATTGATGGTCATATGCTGAGATCCAAATTATAGRATTACTTTGGTCATCTTGGAGCACCCTCTGAAGATCACCTCAAATGCAAAACCTCAGGAACTAGTTCTTCTCCAGAAGCTAAACAACTAGAAGTAGTTGTGCAGAAACAGATTCATTTTAATCCCAGAAATGAAAAGGGAACAGAGTTRGTAGGAGAAAAAGAGATGTTGTGAAACAAATATTCTCCATGTCATCTCCAGTCCAGCTGGGAGGAATTCCCTGGGCATTTCACTTACAGAATACTTACAGTGAAAATAAATGAAGCACTCTCTGTAAGTTTGAGATACAGATACAATTAATATAAAAAATTAAAAAAAATACCCCCAAACAACCCAATACCCAGAAACCCACACCCCAATCCAATCAGTAGGGGTAAAAAAATCAGCTTCAGAAAACAACCCTTCTTGGGTCATTTTATGTCTGTGTGTGTGTGTGTGCATGCACTTCTGGGTCAGATGTTGGTAGCCATGGAAAGCAGATTATTGAGGCTGAAAAAGAAAACTCTAATAAAAAACACAACCATCAGTTCTGTGCTACTTATGCCATATTTGTGTTTTCCTTTTTTTTTTTTTTTAATTTATTTTATGTTACCTGGAAAAATATATTTTTAAAATATGTATCAGTGAAAATCTGTTTAACTGCATAACCACAGAGCCTTARGACTTTTCATCTTCTACATGGAATAAAAACTGATGTGGAATGGAGGAGTGAAAGGATGTCTGTCTGTAAGAAAAAAAATTGAGCAAAATTACAAACAAGTGAAAAAAGAAATTATCTTGACATGAATGAAATGTGTCACTGAGCTAAGATGAAAAATTTTGAATTTTAATTTATAAAAATTTCTCCCTGGAAAGAATGATAAGTTGCAAGAGTAAATTCTTATATAATGCTTGATGATTTTAAACAATTATTTTTTGGCAGTCACCCTAATCTGATTTTCCAATGCATTGTTTCCCTCTCAGCCTATTATCATTTATTACAGACATATAAACCCAGCAATTTTTATAGCAGTGTTTTTATTAGTCCATTTCAATTATGTTGTTTGTTTTGCAGACTGTAATGACTTTAATCCTCATTAAAATACATAAAAATGCATAATCCAATGCCTAATTATTAGAATATGTGGGAAATTATGATTAATTACCCTCTAAAAAKCCATTTGTCTCATGTAGATATCTATTGTGTACCTACTAAGTGTTTTAAAGATAGTGAAGAAAAAGCCTTTTGAGAGAACAAGGATAATGCAAATGAGAGTTCCTCTCCATTGCAGCTTTGACACCATAATTAGCTCACTTTTCTCCCAAAAAGATGATGAGAGGGGCATGTGGGGAAAACGTTATCTAAGTAAGAATGACTAATAAAAAGAATAGTGAAATAGTGACAGCTTTTTCTGATTCAGAGAGAACCATTAGTAAAAAAGTCCTGCTGCTGCACGCCCAGCACCAGGACTGCAATATTTTTTACTTGCATGCAATCAGAATATGACTAATGTCACGGGGAAAAAAAAAAAGTTTTCATTATAATTCTATAGAAAATTTTCATAAATTGCCACCAACTGCTGTCAGACTGCAACTATACCACTATACCATAAAATGGCACAATAAAAGTTTCAGAACAAYGTTTGAAATTATTAGATGTGGGAAAACTTGGAATTCTAACAGGAATATTTTCCTTTCCTCCCCAAAAGTCTAGCACCTATAATACCACCAAAGAAATAAAAAGTAGATTACCTTCAGAGATTAGCAAAACCCCTTGTAAGTCAAACAAATATTTCAGTAGTAATTTCAGTGTGTTTTTTATACCTGGAAACAAAAATAGGTTTGCCAATCCAAAGTGAGGAAATGGAAAAGCTACCCTTGTTCATTCAGAAGCAGTTAAACASTCAAAGCATACCAAGACACATCCCAGACCCTCTTTCCCAGATATTTGTCTATTTCATTGTGAAATAGGATTTCTACTGAACAACAAGGGAATAAGCCAGCAAKGTATGGTAAAGCAATCAAAACATTTGGAATGTAAACTCTTAGGATTGTGTTTATAAGTTTACAGGCAAGAAAATACTCTGGGTTTAGCTTTCTGTAGGAATCCTACTATTCCTGCTTGAAATTTGAATTTGCTCTACAAATATTTAGCCCTGTGAAAATCTGAATTATAACATCTTTYCAGTGTGGGGAAATTCCAGCAAGCACTTCCATGACAAATAGAATGTTTTCTTATTATCAAAGTGTGTATCAAGGGGCTAACACACGTATCTCAGATTCATTCTAAATGCTTTTGTTTTTGTTGGATATTATCATATCTGTGGGAATTGCTCTACTCCTGAATCTAATGACTGCAAGGAAGGAATGAAAATATCATCTCTCTATATTGTGCTGTCACTCTAAAGTAAGACCACAGATCATAGGAAAGATGGAGAGGGAGCTGAAATCCTTCTACAGAAAAGCAAGAAATTATTTTAAGGCCTGAATGCTCCTTTAATTCACTCATCTCAAAATATTCTTTTTCTGGGGAGATTGTCCCCAGCAGGTYTTGTTTGTCTGGACAGCACAGAGACTAACCAGCCATAAAATGATGCTTTCTCCCTACTCATCCCTACRTATGTTCCTTATTCAGCTTCCTGGCCTCAGCTCTCTAGAAGAGGAAGAGGAGATGTTCCTGCCTCCACAGGCAGGTGCTGTCAACTACAGTGGTACTGCTTTGCAGTGAGTTTGTTCTGTCCTTTGAGAGACACTTAAAATAAGATGGAAGATTTACCTGAAGACCTCCCAGGAGTTTCAAAACTGCTTTGGAGATACAGTCAACCACCCAAGTTTGCAAAGCAGCCTGCTTATGGAGCAGGCTGAGCGCTTGGGAAACATGCCTGCAGGGCTTTGGGTGATTTCTCATGCAAGTACCTACAAAGCAGCTACAGAGTTTTTATTCGATTCTTTCCAACAGGACTCAAATGCTCATGATGTTCAGATGAATTGTGGCAAGGTTGCAAATATTTGAGCAACACATAATGAGATAAAGAAGCAAATAATTTTGGCCAGTGTCCTAAGGACCAATATGAAAAGCAAGGGAATTCTACTGGTTTGCTCCCCACATCATATTCAATTCTGCTGCAGATCATAAAGAGAAGTTTTGTTTAAACTCGTTTAGCTATATGTCACACCTGCATCACTTTTTGTTTATGGTTTATGTAATATTCCCCTAGTTATTTTTTAATCTACAGTCAGACACTATGTAATTACATTACARTGTTACATGACTGTCACTTAGAAGGTCAATAGTTAACATTAACATTACTGTGGAAGACACACCAGGAGACCCAGAGAATGAAATATCAAATCCACAGGCAGTAGGTTGTAATTTGTACATTTTTAACTATGTTAATGCACTGACAACAGAAATGTTTAGTTTGAAAGGGGGGAGGTTTTAAGATCACCATGATGGTAYGCAAGTACTTCAGTGAACCCTAAAACCAGAAGATTTTGTAGGTACAGTTCATTTATGACTCACAATAACCATAACTTACAGATAGGTTGCACCTGCCAATGTACTAAGTGACCATTCTCAGTGATATCTCAGAAATAGATACCATAATTATTCAGGCTCTAATCCTGACAAAAAAAAACTGCTTCAGATCCCTGAAAAGTGTTGGTGCTAATTGCTGCTGTTCTACCAGGGTGTTTTGTGTAACTACTGAGATTTTCATCAAAGACCTCTGTAGACATCTTACACTGTCAATTCAAGCTCTGTAACAGATTTTATAGAGCTAGCACTTCTGTGCAAAGACGTGACTATTGCATTAAAGGGATTTATACACAACCCTTATATGSTTGATTTTCTGGTCAGATTTAATTAACCTATGCTTGTCTCACCCRCTTCTAAAAGAATGCAATCAATGCAAATGTTATTAGTGCTACTAGCACATTCCATTCTTTCCAGCTTYGAAATATAAATAATTATATAAATACACCTCCAAATAAGCCCCTAAAAACAAAATATGATATTGTCCCCATAAGACTTTGCCCACAGAGTTTACTTGTGTTTACTCTGGAAATTTGTTAGTAGTACTACTGTTCACACAGCTGTATCATGGTCAAGTAAATAATAGTAGTATAGAAAATGGTATGATCAGTTTTAAAAAATAATTTCAAATAAGCAATGTTCAAAAGCAAACTGAGAGCACACTAGCACACATGGATTGAACAGAAACAACTGGAATTACTTCCATCCCTCTATGCCTACTCCCAGTTTCTGTCCTTCCAGCAAGGAGAGCTGA
The DNA here is from genome assembly GCA_003546035.1 of Mixornis gularis. Lineage (NCBI taxonomy): Eukaryota > Metazoa > Chordata > Aves > Passeriformes > Timaliidae > Mixornis > Mixornis gularis. The sequence goes on from QVAJ01000141.1 coordinate 1,024,102, forward strand.
GTGGCACAGAGGATGATTCTGGAATCACTACAGCATTTTTGTCAGTATATCCAAGCCAATCTAAGCCTYGTTCAGAGGCACCTTCATATCTCAGGCTGCAGACAGCAATGGTACAGAACCTGTGTCTTGTATGGTGCAGCTTCCAGGAGCTCAGGTTGGACAGCTGGAAATTGTCACATTTTCAGATGTTCTGGTTCAATCCAGCTGTGTCCAGGAGATGATACCTGTGCCCAAGCTAAATTTAAAAAAATGTTCAGTCCAGCAAATTAAGATATTCATGTGATGAACACTGAGAAGAAAGACAGGAATAAAGGAAGATCAACTGCTTCAAAGTCATCCTTGAGACAGAGACATTAAAGAAAAAATATCAAGTGTGCTTAGCTTACCTGCTCAAGTGAGAGAGAATTATGCACACACGATACTCTCTGATGAAAAAAAATAGCATGTCAGGATTGCAGGTACCTGAAGTAAGGACACAAACTGTAGGAGAAATCTAAGTATCTAATTATCTTAAACATCAGACAACTGCATGATTGAGCCAGAGGGGAAAAAATGATAATGAATAAATGATGATTATAATGATAAGTGCACAAACACAAAAGAAGAAATCACTTATTAAGCATATATTGAGAGGAAGAAAGAGGCAGAAGTGCTCCATCTATGCAAACTTTTAATCATGCAAAAACAATTTGAGCTTTTTCCCAGCACATGCAAGGTGTACAGTGCAAACTTATTTGGTTACCTACTGGGGGGCTGGGGAATAAAAATAGTACTTGTAAAAATTCCTTGGGTGCAATGACAGGCTAGAGTAACACTATAACAAACAAACAAACAAACAAACAAACAAACAAACCACTTCCCCCTCCCAAAACCCCAACTCAACAGCTGTGGGCAGCAGGCATGAAAATAGCCAGAGCTAAAAATTAACAATAGATCAGCTACAGCTTCAGACTCTGCCTAAAATAGAACTCCCTGGCTCAGGGTCCTTCATCCCAGAGCTTCAGAGAGAGCAGAAAAGCCACTGTGCAACACTCCGTAGAGCAAGCCTCCACCACAGCAGTGAGATTTGGCTCTTTCATGGACAGACAAAGCCAAACTACAAGCAAATAAACCAGGCAATATTTCACACCACTCATGGGTCATAAGCYCAAAATTAAGATATAACCAGAGTCTGAAAAAGCTGGGATATAGAAGACAGATGGAACRGAGCAGGAATTCAGGAGCTGAATGCAAAAAAGCTACAAACAGAGCATAGAAAAACAGCCAAAATAGTATCATAAAGTATGGTTTAGACCTTCTACTGTAGCTTCATTTCAAGTGGTATTTCTTTCTCCCTATCCTTCTTGCATCAGGTAGGAGGAGCAGAAGGCCAYCAAAGGGGTAGGATTTTCATTTCCACCCCACTGTCATACAGTTCTGTTTCTTAGGGGACAAAAACAATCTCCATGAGGGATTTTCCCATGCATGAAATGGGTTTGAAAACAAATGGTATCACAAGAGTAGCTGTTTTGAAGACTGTGTCCCCCTGATGGGATCTTCCTACATTATCACATTTTTATTTCTTTGCAGCCTTAAGTAGTAAAATATAGAAAATGACATATATATATAATTCCTATATATTTTTCTAGTATTCATACTGTTTAAGGTATTTTTACCTACTCTRCATACACATCTTGGCAAAACATGCTGAAATATACAGGTAGTCATCTTTTACTGCTTGGTTATGACCATTAACCAAATGCATTAGGCAGACTACCTGAAGTAATTTTCTTTCACTGCTGCATTATTAAAAGCAAAGAGTGTTATATTGAGTGATAAAATTASTTTAGGAGTATAGCTCCAGCCAGATAAGAATTTTGCAAAGTTCTAAAGYGCCTAGACTCCTATATTTTTAGTGATACATTTAATTTATCACTCTCCATGCTTCATGAACAACCAGTATTGCCTTCAGAGTCCTTCTGAGAAACAACATCCCATGAGCAGTAAAGCAGTAAAATGCATTGTATCTCTCCCTGGGCTCCAGTTGGGAAGCAGATTGCTTGCACCAGARTTATTTCAGGGATGTTATACTTTCCATTCATGTACATGAAACTTTATTCACATGAACTACCTAAAAATAACTTTTTGGTGACATTTTTCTCCTGTACCACAGGCCTATTTTGGGACAAGATTAAAGTATTTTAAGTGTTGATTTACAATATTTCAGGCACAAATCAAAATAAAATATTGTTGCACTGTATTCAACAAAACCCAAATTTTCAGCAGTTAATTGCTGTTAAAAAGTTGAAAAAGTTAGATAATCCTTTCTGAACAGAGAAAGACAATCCTCAAAAAGTTACACAGGAGAAGATGACTGCTGTAAATTCTCAGACAGAAACCTGTTTTGACATGACATCTGGTGGAATAGAGTTTCTAATTAGAAGAAGTCCAAGTGAATGTCAGAGTCGACTAATTATTTCATCAGCAAATTAGGGGAACCAGTGATTTCACAGAGAGATTACAAAATCAATGAAGGGGGAACGAAAACATTTTGATTTAAAGTGTTTCTAAAGTTAATTGAAGGGCACATTTGTCACTGGCTACGTATTGTTAGGCAGACTTCTGTGGTTCCCTTCGCTCTCTGTATGAGTATGGCCACAGCTGGGCTTCTCTGAAAGAACAGGTACCAGAGGCTCTCTGCTGCTCACAGTCCTCCTGTCCTCCTTGGCATTAACTACATCTGCTAAACTCCAGGATTTTTCTTGCCASATGCTCACCTAGCACAACAAAAGAGAGGAATTTTTTTTTTTTTCTGAGTTCAAAGTTGAGAGAAAGAAAAATTAACAAGATTTTGCCTTGAAAGCCCACAGCAGTGAGCACAAGAAGATGAAAACACAGAAAGCTGTTAGAAGCCACTACTTATTTTGGGCCAAGACTTTGCTGTTTTGTAGCACTGTTACAAGGCTCAATACAGCTTTATTTGCCCATGGGTAATTCTCTATGCACAAGGAAATCCTCTGATGTGTTGAACTCATGGTCCTCAGATATAAGTCCCCCAAAGTGACTCATCTCCCTTCTCTATCAGCTTCTGATTGCTTAAGTACTAGCATTCCTTATTACAATAAATCAAGCTACTGAAGCAGGAAATCAGATGGCAACCACACACCTTATATTAACTTTAGACTATACCAACTTAAAATGTGCATCCCAGACGTCCCAGACAAGCATCTCTCTAACCTCTCATTGCACTTAACCCTCTGCTCCTGTGACAGCATGCAGTTACTCAGCTCCTGTGGGTTAGGTCAGTGCTATATACAGAGGGTTCACCAGCGTGCCAAGACTTGAGATTGTGTCCAGACTCCTCAGAGGTGGGTCCATTCATCCTGTAACCTTTTTTCCCAATGTTCCAATAGCAGCTCCCAGCTACCAGTAGAATGTYCACATATCTACTCACAGCTGGGACATGTGCAGTAGAGCTGATGCACAACCACCACCTGTGTTCATCTATTTTGATACACTGGAATTGTCATGATCCAATGGGAGTGATAATGCCTGAAAATATAACAGCATGCTGYGAATGTCAGGCACATACTCCCTTATGCCAGTTGAGACTTGTGACTCAAATCCASTCACAATTCAGAAGGGAATGTAATATGAAGACTTGTAAATTATGTAGATAGTCAGTTTAAAAAACGTCTGAAATTTCTTTTGAATAAGGCCAAAAGTTTAGGCACTGATCTAGGATTTTACCAAATTTCTCCAAGTGTAGTCATACCACCCAAATTCTTCTATTTTGACTCATTTGACTTGTTAATTTCCAGTATTTTGAAGAGATTCATTTTCACTTAGAATATGAGCTTTATTCTCATCTAGTTTTGATAATATGAATTCAAAATAAACTCAGAAACAAAGTTTGAGTTAGGCACAAAGACCATAAAATAGAGAAATGGAAATATAATTGGAAAAATTCATCAATGAAAAGTAAAAGACAGCTGTGAAATTCTAACATACATTTTCAGTTAAAATCAATTTTTATTTAAACTAATCTTATTTCCCATTAATAGAAGTGTTTTCATTATCAACAGCCTAGTATRGGGAACAGCATCCAGATATCAAAARTATTTCTTCCTATTGGAAAAGCAAGTGCAACCCTAGACAGCATCACAAGGCTGTAACTGATAGAGAGTGCATGTGAACGAATGARCATTGTCACGTCCTTGTAGCCTTAGTGGACACCTGCAGTCACCTTCTTTTCTGTGGGTCAGGATTTCAGAAGCCAGTGCAGAACCCAAGCTGTTATTAGGATGCTACAATTGGTGCTGAATGGCACACAAGGGCCTGATGGGATCCTCTGCACTACTCCAAGTCTACTGTGCCATGCATGCAAAATTAGGTGATGTTGCCAAGTCACCTTAAGAGGCAAGAGAGACAAAAAAAAAGCATCTCAAGGAGCTGACTTGTGTATCTTTTGCATGTGTAAAGGATAAGTGGACCCCTGGAGCTGTTTCTCTCTTCACTGATGAGACCTCTTAAGTACACTATGACTGCTTAGACCTCTAAGTTACACTGATTTAGCATCCACATCATACAAGTGGGTAAATATTCTTATTTATGTTTACATGTTGACTCCACGTGACAAGTGGCAAAAATCTGCTGAACCTGAGTGCCAAAAATGCTAATGTTTTCAAAGTGAGGAAAAAATGTTTAGTTACAGAAAAGACGCTTTCTTCTTTTGCAAAATGTGTGTTCCCATCTCCTTGCTGCAAAGCTTCCTATCCACTCAAGAAAACAGAAGGACACAATCACTAGGAGCAAGACCTTCATCTTTGGCTTATGGACAAATGGCAAATGCAGACACAGACATTTTTCCAGACAGATGCCAGTGGTAGAATTTGACTGATGCATTCCTCATGACTGCCCCACCATTGACTGAAGGTTCAGAGAACAGGCATTCGCTTAAAGTACAGAGGGATTTTTAGAGTGGATTGTAAAAACTGCCCTTTCAAAATTGTTCAGTTTATTTTGTAAAATGCCTATATAGCCTGTGACAAGGGACTCACATTTAAATCTGGTGCCATTATTATTTTGCTCCTGCAGTATGTATTAGAACCTCAATCATTGCCATTGGCAAGTTTTTAGTGCTTTTTTTTAATTAAAGAGATGATAGAACTGTGAATGATTTTAAGAGAATCTTTTTATTAGTAAGACTTCTTACATGTCAAATAATAAAATGCTTAGGTACCCTGTCCTGAAGAGAGGAAAATTCTAACAAAGTTAATTTTATTGACTTACACTTGGCTGCATCATCACATAGACTGGTGGATTTCAATCTGCACTCAAGGGACCCCTGGGGGCTTCATGACCTTCTTTCACAAGAACCAGATGGTTTCTGCACATCATTCCATAAAATCTAATGGAAATATATCGACAGCTGTAAATTAAACCCCATTGCATTAGACAGAGCTGCAAAAGCAGTAGTTTAAAGCCTCAAATGATTGCAATGACCTTCTGGCCATGGGCTCAATGATCCCAACATTGAACACTGAGTACAGCCCAGTTTGCTGTGCTGTGTGGAACACTGCTACACAAGTCACTTTGTATTTTTCCTGCAAAATAATCAGTATTGACACTGCTTAATGAAAATTAAGGGAGTGGATACATGTGTCATTTGCCTCTTTTCCATGAAAAAATGCCTTCTAATTCTGGGCTGGGCTGGTATAGTCTTCTGCCTAAGATAAAAAAAAAATTAAACATATGAGTGGATTCAAGGCAGAGCAGACCAGGGTATCATCACCAGAGTACTGAGCACTAGTAAATAAAAAAATAAAAAAAAAAGTGTCATACATAGAAAAGCCTTCCCATCAGTCTCCAGTATCCACCATTGTTTTAATACTTTTAGAGCTCTACTTATATTTTTTCCATTTTGGTTTTGCTCAGAAAAAGCTCAAAACCAATTTTAAATAAGAATCATTTGGTTTTTTGCATCAACGCTCAACTCTTGGTAAAGTAAGAAAGTAAAAGATTTTTTGCAACTCTGCATATAATTTTCAGTGTATTTTCATAGTCTTGTCACAGTCTTAYTTCACTGAGCTTAAGGCCAGATGGAGTCTTACATCAACTAGTACTGCTTCTTATAGGCCACTACATTTCATCCATTTCTTCCTCCACTGAACCTGTTACTTTAAGYCTTTAAGTGTGTATTTTATGCATTTCAGAAAGCCAATTGCTGTTGATTTTAAGACATAAAGGAGACCATCCAGCAGGGTTTTTTTTCTAATTCTTAAGCATCCTCACCATTAAATTATTTTCTCCTCCCATAATTTCTGAACCAGAGCCAAGGAAACAGCTCTTAGCTGTGCTGTTTCTTTGTAGATACTGAAGAACCTTTTGATACTCAGTGTCCATTTAATCAAATTACTTTGGCTTTATTGATAAACTAAGCAAATTCACACAGTCCAGTCCTTTCCCTCTCCTGCCTTRGCCCTCCACACACTCTCCCCAAGACTTCAAAGCCAGCACAAGCAACCAGACCAACTCTTCTGCTCACCTTCTGTCCCTCAGCTGTTTTTCTTTTCTGCCTGCATGGTATTTATGCACCTGGGTATTGAATCAGTCTAAAACACCCTGGTGCAAAAGAAAGACAAGAATCAAGGGAGGAAACAATCTGGATTCAGATTGTTTCAGAAGCAGATCTGGAAAGGGTAGGCTTGCCCTTTTCAGGCAGTGCTCTGGTTTATGCCAGCTTCATGTGCTTGTGCAATGSTGAGATAAAGCACTCTGTTCAGCTCAACAGTCTTTTGGTTTTTTTTTTCTAATTTCTCATCTCAGATATTTCAAAATCACTCTTCAAGTATGGGCTCAGGAGGTAAAGGTCATCTAAGAGTGTCAATTCTGCTAGCGGCACTTGCCAAAGCAAAACCACCTGCCAACTGGTATTCATTATTCTCATATTCATTATTCTCCTCCTTACATAGCCACAGCTCTCATTCACCTTTTCCATAGTACTGSACAAGGACTCAGGTGGAATAGCTTTCACATTGTAATGTTTAAATGRTTTCAAGGTTACCTGTCTTCCAAGATGCTCTTCCCTCCAGGAGTGGCATACTAAATTACTTAGAAAACATGAGCACATCTCCTATAAAGAGAAATGGATGTTCATAATTCTCATATAGCATGATTTCATACATGTGCACGTGTATAAGTATTAGTCCCACTTTCACAGATGTTGTTTAATACAATTGACATCGGGAATTGCCTGGATATATATTTTTTGAAATATTTCATCTTCCTTTTAATCATCTTCATGTTCAGAAATGGAAAATTAAATGTCATAGAAAGCTAGGTTTCTTTTGTGGAGAAATCATTGCATCACACTTAACTATGAAGTCTTTCTTTCCCCTACATTCTATTGCTTCTGTCCTTTTTGAAAGTGGTTTCTCATGTGTTTGAATGATGCATTTTACCTACTGAACGTGGAAAGCAATCTGCAGATGATATTTTACCAGCAAATATTCATACCATCCTTGRAACTGTACATGCTGCATTGTTAGAAATGCTGAGTACAATTTTTGTAGACAGACTTGGAAAGAAGCTGCCAAGAAGGCTTACAGAGACCAGCACAGCACCACCACAGCAGCTAGGGTGGAGATAAAGGGCAGTGTCTCCTATCTCTTCAGTTACATCAGGCATTAAACACACTGATGAGGAAACCAAAGTGGTTACTTAGTGTTCCACTTCCATAGCGAATGAAAGGGGAAAAAAAAGAGCAATGTCATTGCATAAGAAATGACAACTGTTCCTCTTTTAATAATGTCAGAATACCTTTAAATCAAGGTACTTATAGGCCTCTATAAGTTTATGGTTATAGGCCTCTAGAGTTTATGGTTTGGCTTTTTATTGGCTTTGTTTTTTGTCTTTTCCCCACACTACTCTATAACAACTGACATTTCTAAATAATCAATCTTATTAATTATTATTCGGGTTTATAGGGCTCCTTCTAAGTAGACATTCTCTGATTGAAAACTCTTTTGGTGGTAATTTCTATACATGGAAGCTTTTTAAAAGGCAAACCTGTGCCTAAATGTTATGTAAAATAATCTAGTATAAGTCACTGAAAGTAGCATTTTTATGGGGGTTTGCAGTGATTTTGTTAGTCTTACAACAAAGCTGAGAGAAGCAATCAAGTGTTATGCATAATTGACATGAAAAGTTGATGTCTGTTGGTGCTACCTGCAACCATATTTTWACAAAACCCAGAAATGAAGCCTGGTTTGTAAAAGTTCAGTCAAAGGACCAAGGTTGTCTGAGCAAATGGAAAATGCTGGCATGAAGCTGGTAAGAATGGAACTATTCCTCCTATTTAGTCCCTATTTTGCAGGTGTCCCCAGCAGGAGAATTGGCTTTTCTTGGAAGTGACCTCAGAACCATCCTACAGTTCCATCAAAATAAGGATACTCTTTTTTGTACAAAGAAGTATAAACTGCTTCTCCCTGATAAGAAAAATCTTTCACTCTTCAGGGCTACAAAGAAATTTTATCAGTGTGGGATTTAAGACAAAAAGCAGATGAGAAGCACTGGTACAACTATGTGAGGATTTCRTACTGCTTCCTATTGAAGTAATGAAACAGGATTTGTAGAGACAAAGTGTCTTTTCTTTAAGCAAATTGATAATAAGCAGGGAAAAAAGATAAGAATGAGACCTTTCTTATCTAAAGAGTTTATTGAACTCTAAAGTGTTTATTATCTAGTGGCTGTCTGCAAATTTTCCTTGTTTCTTTTTTTCCCCAAAAAACATCCATCATCCCATCCACATGGAAGCAAATTCCACTGAGCCTCAAAATCAATGATAAAATCTCTGAGGGATATACTGAAGTGTCTCATAGTAGCACACTRTGGAAGCCAAACTTTTCAGGGATTAACATTTTGTGGTTCATTGGCTTTGGAATAGAGGGGCAGATGAATATCCTGTTGTGGTGAAAAGACTTCCCAAATATTTACTGTATTCTGTAAAAATAGTTTCACCTTTCTCCTTCTCATACAATGACAGGAGACAGAGAAAAAAGAAGTCAGGTTCAGTTGTTTTCTTAYGGATCATAGCTTTAATTTGAAATTTGGAAATAATCTTAATAAAAGACAGTTGTATACTAAATGGAGCAAATAATGACAAGCCCTAAGAGTGGAAATTTATCTATGCGGAGTAGGGATTGCTGTCTCCATTAACCACCATTACATGGAAACAGATTCCTCTAATGTTTTYAGTATAGCCATGCAGTTTCAAAACAACATGCAAGAAAAAGCTTGCTTTTATGTGAACCCCCCTGCCAGTCCCCCAGACTGCAGATACATCAACAACGTGCGTTGCTTCCTGGCATGCTCAGCAGTTTGCAGCCTGGGATAGACATTACCACATTCTTACACAACTCTCATYATTTGGAACATGAGGCAAGACATGCAATTAACTTCCAGGAGAAGGACTTTCTACTAAAGATTAATTACTGGGAGTACTGAACTCCACTCTTCTAATTGCCATTGGGCATTAGGAATGCTCTGAAAAGAAGGATGTTAGACCAACAATGTCTTTTCAATGGAAGTTTTATATTTGAATATCTTTGACTTGCATTAGCTGGATAACTCTCCAAACATTTTACATATAACTTAGGTTTTATACACATAATCCCAACCTACTGTGATATATACATGCCTCTCAGGCTATGGGTTTCTTTTTAAGAAAACCATTGTATCAAAATACCTAATCAAATGTCATTTCAGCACTTCATGAATTACACATTTCTCAATTTCATAGATTAATACGTGCATAAACACTAGAATTGTTTAAGCCAGTCAAGGGAGGTCATTGTCCCAGTCTGCTCTGCAATGCCATGTGTTTCCCTTGAGTGCTGGGGGCAGTTTTGGCACCACAATGTAAGAAGGATACAAAGCTATCTATTAGAGTGTCCAAAGGAGGTCAGTGAAAATGGTGAAGGGTTGAAGGTGAAGCTGGATGAGGAACAGCTGAGGTCACTTGGTCTGTTCAGCCTGAAGGAGGCTGAGGGGAGACCTCATTGAAGTCTGCAGCTTCCTCGTGAAGGGAAGAGCAGGGGCAGGTACAGATTTCTTTCCTTTGGTGACCAGTAACAGGACCTCAGGGACTGGCCTGAAGTTGTGTCAGGGGAGATTTAGGTTGGAGATATCAGGAAAAGGTTCTTCACCCAGAGGGTGTTTGGGCACTGGAAGAGGCTCCCCAGGGAAGAGGTCACAGCACCAGCCTGACAGAGTTCAAGATGTGTTTGGACAACGCTCCCAGGCACTTGCTCTTGGGGCTGCCCTGTACAGGTCCAGGAGCTAGACTTCGATGATCCTGATGTGTCCCTTCTAGATCAGAATATTCTGTAATTCTGCGATTCTAAGTATTTTTGACACAACTCAACTCTTCCTCATTTTTGTATCCAAAATTTGCCAACTAGTCCATAATCATAATTTGTATGGTAAGAAAAGAAACTTTGCCTATTACAAAAGAGGGAAAGAGAATGAAAAGGTATTAGCTGCAAAATAACAAAGAATCAGAGAGAGGAAGTAATTATTCACCTTTCACAAAGATGACTTCTACAGAACTACTAGGTGTCGGTTATAAGTAAATACAAAATTGCTGAATTTTGTTTCAATGACTGTTCATGCCCTCTGYTTTTGCTTTCTACTGTTTCCAGTATAGGAGGTCAAAATCCATGGAARCTGTCCCATTAGCACAGCTTATATGTTATGAAGCAATCTGAAGCAAAATAAAGGCAAAAAAGAATAGAAAGCAATAGCTAAAAGTCAGTGAAAGGGGAAGCTCTGTGGGACACTGTGTTACACTGAACATTACAATATAAATTCTGAAAGCATTGGACTTTTTTAGCAGCACTTGTGAAACTAAGTGCTCTTCTCAGGTGACTTGTTTTATATGATAAGAAATGCGCTAATAACTTGTGCGTTTAAACAAGGTTGGAAGCATGACCTTCTGTGTGCATAGAGCTCGATAATGTCACTGACAGAGACAGATGTGGATAAAACTCTGCCAAAAGTCATCCTGAAGAAACTGGGACGCACAAGAAGTTTTGTGATAAGGAGAATTATTTCAGAGACAAAGGATCTCTGTCTCTCTCTCTCTCTCTCTCTCTCTCATATATATATATATATATATATATGACACAATGCAGATATCACATGAATTTCTATCCTTCCACAGGCTTGGATAAGGTTGGTAACCTGTACGCAAGCATTTCAGTCAGTTACTGGCACTACATGTATATATATATATATATATGACACAATGCAGATATCACATGAATTTCTATCCTTCCACAGGCTTGGATAAGGTTGGTAACCTGTACGCAAGCATTTCAGTCAGTTACTGGCACTACATGGAGTTAAGTGCTAGCTGATGCTAGGGGAGGGATGTTGTAACAGAAGAGTTTGAGTTTCTCAGTTACATATTTAAAGCCCAAAATTCAGGAACTGAATTCAGAATTGAACCCGTGTCCCACATGTATGCACTACTGTCATTCTAAGTATCAGTTCATGTATTGCTTCCTTAACATTTTGTTCAGTAGTGTAACAACTCTGTATTTGTTTACAACCTATGATTTCAGAAGACTGAGCCTGCCATTTCTCAAGCTTGCAGTAGTTCCATTGCTACCATAATTGCATACATGGTTTTAGTTGCTATTGAAACTTTTGCTACTGGAAATTCTCACTTCACTAAGGTATGTGCTTTATCCACTTGCCCTCCTTGCAAGTGCCAAGAATTTTGGGTTGATGAATATAAATTCAAATCTTAAAAAAAAACCAAACCAAAACAAAAAAAAMMCAATGAAACAAACAAAAAGCATCACAGAGAAGTTTTTTTAAAAGCCCAGGACAGAACCTGAGATAAAGAAAAGTGCCACAGTTCTCACTTCTCTCTGCTCCATTGCAAAGCTTTCCTCTAGAATCTAACCTAGCACAGAGCAGTTTGAGTGTGTGCCTTGATAAAGACTTGCTGCRCCCATTTCAGCTGCAGGCACTGCAGACCCCCCAGCAGAGCTCCACAGCTTCCTTTGGGCAGTAACATCCTGGCACGTGGTCTTGGTACTGGGGTACAAAGGTTTAAAAATGGGAATGAATAAAAAGATTAATTCCAAGGCATCCAGCAGTAAGCAGTGGATTGGTAGGTTAATGTAGCAATGTAAACGGACTTTGGATTTTATTTCGGATTTTTGTGCAGGGTGAACACAAAAGTGACACAGGTTTTTTTAAAAATTACAATTTCTTGTAAAAAAAAAGGCCTTAAAGGAGATTTCCCATGTTTACTTCTTCCCCTTCATGATACATTAAAATTAAAAAAAAAAACCCAACCAAACACAAACAGACTAAAACTATTAATTTGCAGAGCAGTCATATCTCCAGAAAAAGAAAAATCTTTCAGGATAAAGGAACCCATTTGTAAATATTCTTTTCAACACCAGATAAATCTTTCAGGATAAAGGAACCCATTTGTAAATATTCTTTTCAACACCAGATAAAGCTTGGATCTGCCTGCAGACTGTGGAATACACGTCAGGAAGAAGACATTCTGGAAAATTCACGGTTTACTAATGTTCTTCATTAGTAGATTTCTTCCCCACTTCATATCAATCAAAAGCATTCTGGGATGTTTGAAGGACCTGTGAGGATTCATTTTGGCTAGAGGTGGGCTGGAGTTTTCAAAAATCTAAAGATTAAATATTGAAATAACATCCCAGCTGTCTTCAATTTTACAGGATGTTGATACAGATAAACAGCATGACAAAGTGAGAAATGAGTTTGAGACAGACACGATTCCTGCCAGCAGGATTGCAGTCTGCTTACAGTCGGATGCCTAAACAGAGGGAAGTTAGAAATAACATAATCAGTTGCTTATCAGGCCTAGGAACCAGAGTAAGTCTGATAGGACTACTGTCAGAATTGCTRTGGTTGGGGAATTTAACAGCGGTTTTGTGCCTATGAATGATTACTGTAAAAAATTATTCGAACAGCTCTTCACTCTCACTTGGCTTTGATGTGATAAACCACAGTCTGAATATGAACAGGGATTAGATTTCAAATTAAACCAAAATGAAGACAAAAAGCTGACACRTTGGGATGAGACAGTTTTCAATAACCAAGACCTGGCCAAAAGATACCCTTTGGTGCTGCAACAGTCCCTCAGCTCCCTGCAAACGTTTGACAAAAAACAAATAGACACCTCTGGGTGGTCTCACCAGAAAACACAACATGGAATCAGTATGTCATGTGTCAGAAACAACTGCTAAAATAAGYAATTTTCCCGACAAGAACCATTTCTGTCCAGCGGAGCCTGAGTCCCTGAGGTAGCTGGAAGCTTAGGGGAGGCTGTGGCAGTCATGCTAAACCACATTTCTTTTCCTCTGTTATAGCCTGATTCCCTGGGTTGCTAGAGCATGTCCTACTGAGGGGTAGGAGCAAAACTTGCAATTGGATTCTGTTTGGCAGGTCGCCAAGGCAGAGAGCCGTGAGCTACTCGTAGGGTGTCTTGCTTTCTGAGAGATATTCAAATACTCTTGAATTTTCCTTTTTCTCCGTCCCCTTATGGTATTTGAGAACATCAATGGATTAGTACTGGTAATCTTACCTCAAGTCTTATCAGGTTTTTACARGACCTATCGGGATTTTAAAAGTGTCAATTTTTGTTCCAAAGGTAACTTAATCTTTCACATATTTAGGTGGTAAAATAATTAATTATTTTTAATACCTATGGATAAATGGATAAATCCCATTCAGTCACTAGCAGACCTTTCTC
>QVAJ01000141.1:1037916-1075034 GCA_003546035.1 Mixornis gularis
TTTTTATTTTTTTTTTTTTTTTTCTTTTTAAATTTTTTATTTTCACACACATTTAAAGTGACAAGTGGTCAACCAGTGACCACAGTAATATACCATGCACTCTCTGCAAATAAACAGAAATGCTTCATCTTAAGTTCTAAAAAAATCTGGTTTTTTATTTAAATCAGATGGCAAGGAGACATATAGGGTCCAGTGTGACSTATAATTTGTCAAATATCTTAACAACAATAAACACCGCCTCTTACAAAAATAACCTTTTAACACAAATAAATACGTTACTTAAAATCCCAGAGATGGAGCTTACCAGCAAACCTCTTTGACTTTAGATCCCTGGTCTACAAAGGTGCTACTGTTGTGAACAAAAGATAATGCCTGGGGGATGCTCCAGGAGTGCCCACTTCAGCAGGATGTAAGGAAAAGGCAGTCAAGGAGGGCTGTACCCTTCYGACAAGAAAGTCCAGCAGCTGTTGATGCGCCTGTGGTCTGACATCACTGCTCACACACACAGGGGTCATGCTAGCAGGGAAGAGCACAGCTCAGCTTGTTTCTGCCAGCCCACCACTGTGGTGCATCACTCTAACAGCTGGGAGCCTCTGACAAGAGCTTTTTGGTAGCTTGTTTACAAAAATGGAGGGAAACCATATAGTCTGCTCATTTGTACATCTATCTTGTCTGCTGTTTCTGAAGGCAATACCTCAGAGCAATCTCTAAGGAACACAGAGAGGAGGTGGCTTGCTCTCTTTACTGCTCTTTCCCTTTTCCTCTGAYCACTGTCATCTTGCTACATTATTTCTAGTTTCTAGGGTTTAAGTTCTTCCACACCGTTTCATTTCTTACCTTTCCCCAAATAAACTGGGATTATTTCATGCTCTTGTTAAGCCACTGGAATCTTTAAGCATAGACATGGACAGCCAAGACATAGCTGAATTTCTTCAAGGCAAGAMAGATTAATTCTAGCCTCAAGGACTTTGTACTTATAAGTGTAAACTTTATTGAAAACACTAATTCAGATAAGGCCTGATTATTTTWTTTTTGTGGTTTGGATAAATTTGTGACCTGATGAAAAGACACAGAGGCTGTATTCCTTTTTATCATGAACTATCATTGTGATCTAGCTCTTGCTATTGGAGTTTGGTTTTTGGGKTTTTTTTCTTTACTTGGTTTTTACAGTGAGTAATCATGTCCATCAATTCACAAGTGTAGTCAAGACTAAATGGCACTGGAAAGCATAATCACTGGCTTTTGTTGATAGTTTATTTAAGAAAGAAACCTACTGTCTGTCAGGTAAGATGYATTCACACAAATGGGAGTGCTCCAGTTCTGTTGCTACAGTGTGTTGAGTACAACTATATTAACTATCTTGTATTTCCCTGTATTGAATTATCTACAGGAGTGTTCACCACATTTCTCAGGCCCAGGAAGAGTTGGGATGCTGTGGGCTGTGTCATACATCTTCTTTCTCTGGATTCACCACTTTAGATGGTAAGTAAACAGAACTGCAAGCAAGAAGGATTGGTGTTGAGGACCATCACACAGACAAGCACAAAACATGAACTGAGGTTCAATGAGTAGTAATGACATGAACAAAAAAACCCAAAAAACAGCACAATGAAAGTCCCCATATATATTAGAAGAGTATTCAGCTTGCCAAAACAGAAGAAGGAGGTTTCAGAAGTTAAGCTAGACTATGCAGGACTCTTCATGCCTTGTGCRTTTGCACTGTGATGTAGCTTTAATTAGATTACCAAATTTTATTGTTTCCTGTCTCATTCAATAAACAAGGAGTTACTCAGTCTGTACATATCATTACTATTCATAATATAGCCTCTGGTCTTATTCTCCACACATCAGTTAAGTCTAGACTGACTAGAGAAATGATTAATTTCTGTATGGATGCCTTTTGCMGTTTAAGCACGCTGTTCAAAATGTATGGCAATCATTGATAAATATTACGTTTGTGAGATAAGGCATCACATCCATTTTACAGGGAGGTAAAGAAACCATAAAGAAATTAACAGTCATTCTATTTAATTTTAATCTGTTCAAATGACAGCTTCAAATTATTTTATCTACTTGTATCAGAAAACTTAATTCTAATTCTACATCCCTTGCAAATATTTATTTTTGGAATATTAAAAACCATTAACAATGCATTTCTTGCACACAATTTTCCAGATTAAAAACTGTGGAAAAAAAGCAGAACTGTTATCATGTTGCATCATGCTGACACCTGTGTATGTCATCAGCAAGGTAGAACATGTCAGATCTCCTTCACAGACCTGTGCCTCTGCACCTAGCAGAGTATCTTACATGAACAGCAAGTTATCTTTCTCTTCATGGGCCTACATTAGAGGGGGCTGGCAAACTTCATCATCAGGTCTTTCCACATGAAACTGTCTGAAGTGCTTTATAAATATGGATGAGTTTCTCTTGTGAAATTAGGCAGTGTGAATCACCCCATTCTGTAGCCAAGTAACTGAAATGCAGAGACATGGATTTTAAATTCCCCAAATTATTGAAAGTGCCCTTCAAGTTTGCAAGTTCAGACTTAATTTTCCAGAACACCTAACTTTTTATTTTTTTTCTTTTATTCTTTCTTTGTCTGAAAGATACTCACACTGAAGTCAGCTGTCAGCATGTCCACTTGATCTGCACTCAGAAATGTCCCTTAAGGGACTTGAAAAATTTTGGGGTTCCTCACCAGAAACCACTTATGCTACAGATGTCATATAAAAAATCCATGGCCAAGGACATGAAAGAGACCAGTTCTATGGTGTGACCTTTGGCATCTTTGGTCATGAGGCAGTATCTTATTTTTTTCAAAGATGTGCCTCTGTCAGAGATATTTGTTCCGCCCCTACACCAACCAGTGACAATAGGAATCTCCCCTGGGTATTCTAAGAATTTTTGATCTGGGAGCATTTCTAGCCTTGTGGACATTAATTTCACTGGACACAAACTGAAGGRGGGGTGCTCCTGTATCAGCACCCACTGTCTACTTTGTACTGTGTCTTCCTTTGAAAAGATGAGAGAAATGTGCTACAGTATGTCCCAGTCAGGTCTCCTGCCTGGACAAGAGGATCCCACCCTCTCCCTCTCAGAGTAGGCWGGGACAGCATTAGCCCTTTAGTTAGGAAGTTATGGAAGTTATAGAGAACCCACAGACTTCAATCTCCTCACAGAGAAGTTAGGGTACCTGATGTTAAACTCCAGCAAGTGCTGCCTTTCATCCTAGTAAAACCCAAGTGGGGTTGCATAGAAATGAGCAGAAGTGGCCAAACCTGGACCACCATGAAAGAACTGGGCTGCTGAAAACAAGAGCAGAAAGAACTATGTAGAGGAGACTRCATTGGCTCATTCCCAAAGAATTCCTTCCAACAGCCAGTGTAGATTGGATGAAACTGCTGAAATCTTTCAGAGGAAGAGGGGTAAATGGCACATTTGCATAGTTGTACGTACAGAGACACAGTTTGATTCTTCAGTACACTCATAGCGGGTTTATATATCTCTAGCACAACAGGAATTTTTACCTAATCATTTTAAACTTATTTCTTAGTGTTCTTTAATCTYTGGTCTCTGTTGCTGATTCTCACCTGGATATTATTAAATAGTGAAAGCTGACAGAAGTTGCCAGCCGCTGCTGGTACATTATTTACCACAGAGGGTCTCTAAAAGGGAACACTTTGTAGCTTTGAAGATCCTTAAAGAGGATGGATGTTATGAATCTCTAAGCATTGTGTTACAACTTTCATGGTCAAGTCAGAGTCTTCTCAGGGCTGGTGAGAGCACTCTGACATCTTCCAAAGGTCTCTCTGTTRGCTTCTGGCTTCTGTTTTCAGATGTAGTGTCCTTGCTAGCCATAGCAAGYTGCCCTGAAGGTCAGCATTTCCTCTTTCAGTCAACCCTCCACCCTGAAATGCCAGCATTTAGTCCAGGTATATCTTCCCCATTTAGATTTGATTTTGACRAAGGCTTGAGTTCATTATGGGGTGAAATACCAATTTGGTGTGGATATGATCTTTTACTTTAAAACCATACTAATATCTTTCCTATGACTTTTAAGTTCTGACTTTGAAAGGATGCAAGATTGATCTTCACAATAATTTAAAAAGAACAGTGACAAAGGTTGAAAGTCCTCTTTGAGAATTAATTATATATTTTAAATAAATCATATTAGAGATGAAAGACTTTCTTAATGCGCACWTTTGAGGCAAAATTCTCACTCCTTTTAAGCACTGATTAAGTAAAAGGATTTATTGGAAAATGGACAGAAGAAAAGAAAAAGATAGAAATTTAATGTTAATGATATTTTGAGATTTTTCAGGGAAAAAAAATCAAGTAATATACTTAACAAATTTAGAGAGAAACACTATCTTCCTGTATATAAGCTTAAATAATACAATAAAACAAAATAATTCATTTAAATAAGTTGATAAAAATGAAATTAATTATTCTAACTATATTCAAATCTAATCACACCTTCCAATAATAAAGTCATGAAAAAATGAATTGACTCAGCCTAATCAGAGAAAGCAAAAGCATGCTCAACCCATTCTTTTGATCAGTCAACATTCATCATAGCTCCTTCTGCTCATCTCTGCACACAACAGCAGCAATAGAAAAAAAGAGAAAAAACAGCAGCAAAAATAAGCACCCATCTCACCCAGAACTGTTTTCTAATCACCCAATGCCTGAAGAAATTGGCTGAAACACTACCAAAAGATTGCATTTTTTATTCTTATATGAAAAAGAGACCAACAGGCTGTAGTAGCTTTACACATTAATGGTTTGTCCTGGTATGTAGTGGGTTATGTACTGCAGAAGGTTAGACAGCCTGCATTAACAGGGAAGCACTGGAACAGAATATGAACTTCTCTGGAAGTTTAACCATACTGAATATTTGCTGTTTTGCTGTCTCAAGAGACCTGCCTGAATTACATRTTACATCTAGACAGTGTAATAATTTTTTTTTTTTTTTCAGTTTCACAGAACCCCAGTAAGACCATTGTCCTCATGATAACCCTTTAGGATATTTTTCATTCATTAGCAGCAGAGTCAGGACCCTACTTGCAACCATTTTTCCCAGCTATATCTCTTCAGCTAGGCTTTTATTGACTAGGATAGGACTTTCTGTATATGTGAATACTGATTTGGGGGACTCAGACATTTTACTCCACTTATAAGCAAAAGATAATCCAAATAGTGCAACCTGACTGCGAAATTTTCCATACCTTCAGAGAAAAATTTTGCTTTTCTTTTCTGGATTCTCTAGTATCTTCAGGTTTGTGCTTCTGTGCAGGAAGACCTGTGGCTGTAGACCTTGAAGAATCACTCAGCAAAACAGACCTCTGGAAAATCTGGCAGAGGTYTTTGGCTGTGTCATCATCAGAGTTTCTCAAAGCTGAGATATTTACAAAACATTTCTGTTTCAACAGACTGTAGGATTTCCCTGTAGCTCTGGAGAGCTTCCAGTTTCCTTTGATATGGATTCCATTTTGCTGGATGGGAACCCTTGGCTTGCGCCCAAGTAGTTCATGCACTTACTAGTCTGAATTAAATTCAGATCTTTTAGCTAAAAATATTCCTTTCTCAAGTTTTATCAGGCTGTGCCCCTCACCCTAGTATGACAGGAGGCAGTGAAGTCGATCCTTGTTGTTTTTACAAGTGCACAAAAATCTGTGGAATGCTATCTGCAAGCTACCTGGAAGCTTGTGTTACAATGATCAGGGTCATTTTCTTCTCTTCTCTCCCATTCCCAGAATCATTACCATTAGGACTTGGTTTTGGCTGAGATGCAAAGGAGTCTTTTAGACCATTTTCTTCCATTCCTCCGGCCCTCTGGCTGATTTTTTCTGCAACACTCCTCCTTAGAAATAAAATTTTTTTTTTTTTCTTTTAATTAAAAAGTACTGAACAAGGTTAGCTTCAGTTCTTGCCAGGCATCAGTCTGATGATTTGTACTGGCAATTTATCATCTGAGTCACTTGCCAGCAGGGACAAGAGTCCCTGAAACTAACCTCTCCGCATCAAGCTAAATTTCATTACATTATTTTTCCAGTAAAGATTTGCTTCTTAAGAGAAGGAGAAGAAAAGGTTATAAATAGGTTAGACACATCTCAAGCCCTTGAGGGTCRTTGTCACAAACTTAGTTATTTCTTTAATCCTGCCTAGCAAATAGCATTTATCATTCTTCACATTCTGCATATTTTAACTAAGTATCTGACTTCAAAATTATTTAATCACATTTTATCGCCATGAGCATTAATATCACTCCCAATTAGCTGCAAAATAACTAAAATATTCTCACTCTAAAACCTTGGGAAGTCTAAGTGAAAAATTTTGTTTAGCACACAAGATTTCTAAATCTTCCAGGTCTGAAAAACTGACCTAGCAGATTCAGATGAAAAGATTTTTTTTCTAATAATTCTATCCTTCTCAAACAGAAATAGCTACCCTCCTGATGTTCCTATGTATCCTATGTCCTCAGCAGGTCTAGAGAATTTTGTAGAAAGAAAATAACTAGAAAGAACAAAAATTGATCACATTTTTCCAAACACCTTAGAGCACTGGCTTGGTATTCTGCCAGACCAAGTGGATGGCAGTACAAGCATATKCTTGCCTGCAGAGGTAAGTAAACAAGGGGCAGTTAGTTCCCTCTTAATTTAGTAAGTCTTAGCTATTGAACAGAGGGGCCCAGTTCTTCAACTCAGATGGAAATATGACAGAGAATAGAAGCAGGAATATGATACAGCTTTTTACAGAAACATCAAATAGATGAACTGCATTTGTATTTTTGCTCTCTTAAGTCACATCGGGGAAGTCTCAACAAAATAAGAATGACAAAATGTATGATGAAAAGCCTGGATTGTTGTCCTCTGTAGAGGTCTAGCCTGGGTYCTCAAAACCTTCATTTACAGAGTGAGTTGCCTCCTCACTATATTTTCCTCAAGAGGGATCATTCATGTTTTTAAGGTGAGGATTATACTGTCTCCTACAAAAATGAAATCTGAAGTTGCTTTTATGAAATAAAAGCTGCCATGAAGAGTTACTGTTTTCTATGATTTTTCTCAGTCAAAAAACCCCCTTGATGTAACTTTTGAAACTAATGGAATTTTCATATTAGTTCTAACACAAATACTCTTTTACAGCTGCTATCATGTGTAGCATTATGATGTTCTCAGAACCAACCCCAGAGAGGGAAATAGATAATTACAAATATTTTCACCTGTAAGCACTAYTGAAGATTAAGGACATTAAATTTCTTTATCATTACCTTCCTGTCACTCTCATGCACACAGCTGCTCACAGCTGCTCAGGACGACAGCTCAATGCCAGCTGGGTCAGCTGGCCTGCAGTATGTCCTCGTGTCACACAGTCCTAGGGGTCTGCCGTGTAGACACTGAAGTACCTGAGGAGCATGTTAAAATCATTTCTGTGAGGTTTTATTCACTAATAAAAGGTTTTTACCGCTTAAATCTTCTTTGGCTGTGTAAATAATTCGTGCTGAATTTTGCAATTTCTTAATTCAACTATCCCATTTAAGACAATGTCTGTTTTGGTATGATAAGCTTTTAAGTCTGTATAACTATTCAGTGATTAATTATTATGATAGAATGATGTGGTCTTTTATTATGTTTGGTAAACATTAACTTCCTGATATAAAATGGAACTGCAGGTTATGTTAACATACAGCATCTGTGTGTTGCATCAAATAACTCTGCAAAAAAGCACATTTTTCATGTGCARCTGTGGGACACTGACATATGACCAGCAAGTGTCCCATTATGCTACTGTCATGAAGTATATTTTTTCTGCATGTCTAAAGCAATCTGGAAGTATATTTATTTAGCTCTAGGCTCTGTCTCCTTCATCACAGAGAAGTTCATATTGCTGTTGGTCCCCTGCTCTTGGCAACATCACATTTTTGTGTAAATGTAYTGACATGATGTGAGAGATCAAACCTTTCCAAAACCTGCTTGCAGTGACACAGAACTGAAGGTATCCACAGCTAGTGTCCTGAAAAGAACAGCTAMAACAAAAATGTCCACCATGGGAGCACTTAACTTCAGAAACTAGAGCTAGATAAGGCTGAGGAAGCTGGTTAGAAGAATGTTAAGAAACAGTAGTTAAATGGGTAAAATGCTCTCAGGGCATTTAGTTTTAYGTTGTCTTTTACAATATATGTATTACAAATATTAAAAAAGACCACTATGGAAAGGATTCCATTCCCCTGTTCTTCAACATCAGTATGCTTAAGCAGAGGAATCAGTGAAAAAGTAGCATCTGAGCAGGGAAAGCTGAAAGTAAGTTATATGTTCCACAGTTTGGCTGATGGATATGTTTTGAAGCTGGAAAAAGGAAAAACAAATGTGATTGCCCATAGTCTACCAAAATGATAATAGGGTGATTGGTGACCAGTTTTTAGAAAAAGTAAGGTAAAGTGACAGCAGTGGAGGGGAAATGGCATTCAGCTGTGCTAACAKCTAGGGGTTTTTTACCCAAAGTCTGAGGAAATTAAAATATATGATTGCTAAACTAATTGCTGTGCATGGTGTATCATTTCAGTTAACCTTGGTGATGAAAGGATGGAATGTGCCARATTTGACAATTTTTAAAGAGGGGGCTCAGGAGAAATCCATGGATTACAGACCAGTAAATTTGATGATGCAGATGGGCAAAATGACAGCAGGCAAAGCCGAGATGGCCAGCAGTGGACACAGCAACACCCACTGTAAAGATGAAAGACTCAGCATCTCTCATACAGTAAAGATGAATATCTRCCCATTTCTGCCAGCTCTGTCTCAGTGTATGATTATGTTATTTTTACATATCCCTTTCTATGTCTCACTGTTGGTAAAATTCATCTGCTCCTGGTTCTTGATTGTAACTAATGTCATTCACATTTTGACAGTTTTGATGGGCTATTCATGTTCCCTCTATTCCCTCTAGGTGCAAATGACACAAATCCAGATGATAAACTCATTTTCCCTCTAAGAGAAAATAAATACATTCTCTTGCACCCAAGAGACCACAGCTGCATGTTTTTCATTCTAATAATTCAAAGATTTTCTGTGTTCTCCAGCCAAGGAAAAAGCTATTCTTTCTGAGCTTAAACTGCTCCAACTAGCTAATTTAGGAACATGTGATGTTCTACAGCATTTTKCAGTTGCTCTCAGAGAGCAGCCAAAATGCAAACTTTTATTTTAAGTTTGGAAATTTATGCATCTATAAACAATGATATTGAAAATAATAGTTTAGACACATTGGAGAGATGTAGCTGTTAGGGGAATACAATCACACATTTGCTTTAGCCAGAAAAAAAAGAGCGGTAAAAAAAATAAAAAACTGGAAGGAATTTTTTTTTTTTTTAATATGTATCAAATTCTTCTGAAAGTGAAATCCTGTCTTCAACAGAAAAAAAAAACACCCAAACATTTGAGATACATTTTGGAATTTAAAATTTTGGTCTACCAGTCTTCTGACACAAGACTTTCACAGAAAGTATTTTTTCTCCTAAGGAAAAGTGCTTTGTCTTGAAATTGTTGAGCATTTTAAGTATGTTTGGAATTTTTACTGTGATTTTCTCCACTTATTTAGTGAAAATATTAACATCTTCATAAATAAAATTTACATGGAGATTTTCTGAGTCACTTCCCACTTGTTTGTCCCATCTATTATTACTGTCATCTCAACAGTAAAATAAAAAGCTTATTTTTTATAGTGCTTACGTAAATACGATTTGCACTGYTGGTGTGTAATTCTTTATTCAGTTGATGAATAGTATCCACTGCTATCTCTGCAAATGTTGAAATGAAAAGATTTTGAAAAGCCAAACAGGTGGTGAGATACTGTAACTTCTTTGCTTTGAATTTATCTTAATATCCCAAGCCTTGTTTTATTCTCTGTAAAAGAAACTAGCATGATTTACTTCTTATAACTTCAAGTTTACTTCTTATAACTTCAAGAAAATAGAATCCCACAACACAGCACTTCTATTCATAGTGTACAGGATGTATGTACCAAAACTGCTAGAGACAGTGAAATCAATGTGGGAGAGGAATAGAATGGAAAATAAATATATATATATGTATATATATATAATCTGTATGTATCCTACAGAACTCTTGCACTGCCAATCTGAATTGTTTGGAACAGTMAAAGAGCTGCCTTTGTAACCGTATTCTGTTGGCCCTGTGCCTAAGATTGGTGGTCTTGGCCATTTCCTCTGCCACACAAGTGTACTGTGGAGGAAAAAAGGGGACACAGCTTCCCTGAGTTCAGTTTTACTGTGCCAGAGACACTAAGGAGTTTCTCAGCCTGACTGAAGAAGCAGTGCTTATATTCCAAAATGAGAAGAATTGCAGGTTCTTGGTTTTGAAAATGTCTTCCAGACTAAAGAAAGAAGCTTACCACAAATGACTGCATGGAATTAAATTCATCTGCTACAGAAGGATGGAGAATTTAGCAACAYCTTCTGAGGTCTGAACAAATGACAAGCCATATAAAACTAGATCCCTTAATTTGAAGTTGTAGCAGCAGGAAAAATTATATAGAATCAGTAGCGTACCAAATTAAATACATCAAATTAAATGTGACCTCTCATCTCACAATCAACTCAGATTATCTAATTAATGATGAGAATATTGAAAAAAGTTTTAGGCTGCAGATAGGGAAAGACATTTTTAGCATGAGTAAATACAATTTTTCTGCAAAGACAGGAACAGAGCAGTTCTGTGCACAAGTCCCCAGCCAGAGAGAGCCTCTGCTCCTGAAACCATGATGAGGCCAAAGGGCAAGCTGCAACTGTGCAGCTAAGAGAGAAAGCAGAATTGTGTTCAAGCACTGAAACACTGTGAAAGATAGCAGAAGAAATAATAATAATAATAATAATAATAATAATAATAATAATAATAATAATAATAGGAAGAAGATATTTATCTGGTTCACAAAGCATAATCATATAGGGCAGTGTGTGTACTTGATATAAACTAAGTAGAGCTATCGAGGATAACATCCAGTGATTTGTCTCAGTGGGTAAGATAAATGTTATATAAGCAGCATAAACTATAAAATTGAAGGAAGGACTGGCACATCTTTTGGAGACAAGCTAAATAGGCCTCTACTCAGGGGCTCAATGATCAATAAATGCCTTTCCTGTGTGATGTTACTTACATCTTTGAGCCTTCAAAATTGCTTTTGCAAAATCTTTCTCAAAGACATGGTGGGATGCAACTTCTTTTATAACAGGAGTTTCTGAAAGGCAGATGCACCCAACAATAGTTTCTGTTTCTGTTAGTTCTCAGACAGCTTTCATTTTGAGTACTTCACCTATAGATGAACACAGTGTGCTAAGTTCCCATYTGTGTAAATGATGAATGAAAATCTTGTTTCACAATGTTTCATATCAGTCTTTCCTAGGTAAAAATGATGACAGACATTTCAAATTAATTAAAAATCAGCCTCAATTTATTCTGTTTTAAAATGTCCCCAGGGACCTTTCCAGTCACTGCTTTTAACACTAGTTCCCCTGCTCTGTCTGCTTCTCTGTAGTTCCCTTTTTAATAAACATCTTCGTTATCAAAATTGGCTTATCCTGAAAAAAATGCAAGTTTTCTTTGGGGACCAAGAAGAATTTTTCTGCAGAGTATAAGGCACATTGCCTAAACTGTTTCAGAGCTAGAGATCATTAAAAATAAAWTACTCATTTTGAATATTTTAAAAGCCATTGCTATAAAGATTAGAGGTAGCTATCTGGCTTGCTATAACTTGGAAATCACCACTAAAAAGAAGAAACAGAAATAACTGAAAGCAAATGAGGACTTGCTTATRGTTCATGAAAGATTACTTGGACACATGTGAGTTAACATGCCATTTGCATAACATGTGAATAAGTATTTTCTGTGGTTTTTACTTTTACTTGTGTTTCGAGTTTTTTTCTTTGTATGTTTTTAACAGAGAAAAATGGAAATAAAACCAGGAGTTAATATTTGGTGTACTTGAGAAAAAAAWCTATTTTTCCTGGTGAAGTCAATTAATGAGGAAGAGTGGGAGGAAAGTATCTTCACTTCAAAAGTGACCCTTTATCACTGCTTTATTCCACTCAGGGTCATAACTAACTTGTAAAAATAACAGAAATAGTCACATGAGTCYAAACCTTCCCTTGGTTATTCCCTGCCCACGCCTGCCCACCTGGGTAAGTTCCCMACAAGCCAATGGTATCCATCTCCAAATTATTTTGGAGAAATGAATTGACTCAGCCCTCCTTGGGATAGTTTTGACTAGCGAGCATCACCTGCTGGAAAAGAACTTGAGAAACGTATTTAAAAAAAGTCATCACTGCCTCCTTCATCTTTCTCTCAGTCAAGGCATGGTTAAGAGCATATCAGGGATCTGCACTGGTCCAGCTGGGCAGGGATATCTCAGCCTTCCACAGCCTGACCCTACAGCTGTGGAAGACACACCTTGCCCACCCATATATGTTGGAGCAGACAGACACAAGAAGGGAAATATTTGTTTGGTTATCAAGTGGATTGTTTTCCAAGGAAGCAAGTCTTGTCAGAAATATACAAAGAGATGTAGAGAGACAAATAAGGGGTCAAAATTCTTCCCTGCTTTCTTGCCTACCCTTGGATGGAAATAAAAGTGCAGATAGTCCATTTTGCTCCCCTGCACATTTGAAGATAATAACCAAGCTGCAATTAGTGAGCTTCTGACCCTCTAACCCTTTTTCCCACAGTCTTACATGAGCTCACTGCCTTTGAACAGTTTGTGGTGAGAGGGCTCCAGCCTCAGGCCTTTAAAAACAGCATTGATAGGCACCAAAAATAAAAATAATCATTTCCCAGTTTAATTGCACTTCAGTGGCTCTATTACCTTTCTTCAAGGAATACACTGGCAATGTATAAATCAGACTTTTGCCAACTACTTTTCTGGTGTAAACCTTCTTTCTCAATGGGAAAACAAACACAAAGGAAAGATTTGAAGCCCATTTTCTATTTTTTGAGGCACAAAGTGATGCTTAGGCTCATAGTCTATGTAGAATTAAAAGTCACACAGAATTTAAATCACAGCAATGATCCTCATGAATGCTAYGTAAGCTTGTGCTCTAATATGAATGAAGAACCAGATTTCCTTCAGAAAATATAGCCAGCTAGACAGACAGGACAAGTTTCCTCACTACCTATGGAAGGGATCATTTTCTGGTAATTGTGGGATTTAAGACTCCAAACAACATCTGTTGACAGCTAGAAGACACAGCTGTCCAGTTCTGCCTCATTCTCTCCCTATTTGCACTGATAACAAGACTTCAGATATTCAGCTTTGTGATATTACTGTTGGGCATCACTGACATGGAAAAAAAGGCACTAATGCTCCCAGGTTCCCAGGTTTCTCTTTAGCTTGACCTTATCCATGAAAGGAACCCCTTTTAAGATCATGCCAAATTTTCTGGTATAACTCTTTTTTTTCTTTTATTCTCTGTCCAATGCCCTCCACCTTGTAGACTACACAATGAGTAAGCAATATGAAAAAGGTGGCCCTAGCACCGTTTGTTTCCAATATGATATTGTTTCCTTAAGTGTGCTTTCTTTTTTTAAATTGGAAGGTTTGACAATTCAAGTGATCAACATCTGAAGGTATGTTTTTTCCTCAAAATTTGAGTTTGATAAGCTTGCTTGAGGTCAAAAGGGCAAAGGAGAAATTCAAGTGCAGTTGTATAACTTCTGCATATAGAAACCCATAAATATATGGGGAAATGTATAGTTGTACAAAGCACAGTACAAAACTTGATAATGGGCAAAATATTTTTGCAAGTTTATGCCTTACTAGCTGTAAGCCTCCAGTTTACTTTATGAAAGAGAATTTTCCGTTTGCACTACAGCTCTAGGTTAGTGATTAGTAGAAAATTGTTATTTCACATGCCACTTGTTATTAATGATTATAGTATTTGTTTAATGACTAGTCTATTTTTTCCCACGTTCCCATGACAGCAATTATCACATTGTTTTAGGTATTGTGATTAAGGATGGTAATTTTAAAGGGTGTAATTTGCTTCTGATTACTATATTGTGTTTCATGAATAGCTATAGTTCATTATAGTGTACACTATTGTGGCAAAAAAGAAGAAAAGAGAGTCTTGCCTGAGGCTTGGTGAAGGGGAAGGAAATTAATTAAAGAAAGCTTCTGTGTAAACACACAATTGCTTGCTTGGAATGCAGCTCTCTCAGATGGTCACTGTATAGTTTAGATAAAGACAAACTGAAGAAAGTGTGGAATCATGTGTCTTCATAAAAATTCTCTTTTAATCCTCAAAAACTATTTAAATCCTAACAGAATGCCAGTTGCTAAAGTTGCCTACGTACAGAAGTAACTAGAGTAATATATGTTTATTTACATAAAGTAATACAGGTAATACTGCTTGATGACAGTAAACTATTACAGCCTTGTGTGAGGCATCTGAGTTACTCTTGTATGTGAAATACTTCTATTTCCTATCATAAAATATATAACATCCTATACTAACAAGAACTGCATTTCTTTATGCCCTCCTATATTATGTAGGCCATGTTACAGATGGCTACATTGTATACTCCATTATCCTGAAACATAAATAACAAAAGTTGAGAGGTTTCTGAAACAGCTATTTCCCTTGTACGACRCTCTCTTTTGCAAAAAGTCTTTTAGATTTCTGCCAGTCATGCATGCAGAATATTTTGTCRTTATATTTACTCCAGCAGTCAATARGAAAGAAGGAGCAAACTTGGAACCCTGTCACCTTTCTCTCTTCCAGCTGCGTACTGGAACAGTAAAGAAAAAMCTCAAAATATTATAGCTGTTCTACAGCCTTGGGGCACAGCCTAGTGAGCCTTTCTCTTCAAGTAGTGGAACAGTCACAACAGCAATGACACAATTCCTTTGTTAATACTGGAGCACTTCCTTTGGAGTGCTCCAAAACTGGAGAAGTCTGCCATAAAATTGCCACCTGGTCTAGCAAGGCACCCATTATCTGAGGACATTTTGTACATATAACTTTCAGCAGACTGCCTCAGCACTAGAGCAAAATTWAAAAAAAACCAAAAAAMCAACTTGGATCTTAGTGCTTTCCAAAAAAACTTTTAAAGCATCTTTTTCTCCAAGCCCAATCCTTCAAGCTGATGAGCTGTTGGCTAAGAATGTGTAAGATGAAAAATAAAATTCCAGTGAAGGTCACAGACAAAGTTGCTAGATCTTTTGAAACATCAAGAGATAATGAAGAAATACACTGAAGAGTAAAATAATCAATAGGGCCAAAAATTTCATGCTTTGCTCTTCCTTTTCAGATTCGTACAGCTCTTTGACATGCAGTCRTGTGTGGCTGCCTGCTACCTCTATATTATAAAATATTATGTCTCCCAAAAAGGCCTTTCAGCAGGAAAAACTGCTAACTTTCATGTAGAGACAGCAAGAAGTACCACCATATCACTTGATGGCCTTTGAAAACACACGTACCACAAACATTATCTTGTTATCTGGAACACAAAAGAGTTGGTAAGTGGTGTTATCAGCACTGTTTTCCAGCTAAGCTCAAAAGTGGCTATGGGTTTTTATTCTGACTTATCCAAACTGGGTATATAAAGAAATGGCAATATTATTCTCCTGGCGTCTCTCAAACTTAKCTCTTGCATGATTTCTGGAATAGCTGAACTGAAGTATGTCTTGATGCTTTTCTTTTTTTATTTTATTTTCTTTGTTTTGTTTTGTTTTGTTTTGCCAATAAATGAAAAAAATTGTGAGAATCCTAGGGTTTACTCCTCTGCAGTAAGCAAGTCTGTCCTTAGAAGACTTATCAGTGTCCAGAGAACAGCCATTTGTGGCCAAACAACAGCCTCACTCATTCTGCTCTTTGCCCTCTTCCTCTTAAGTGACTGGAAATGTTCAAACCATGACAAATAGAAACATTGTAAATTCCCTGAAAAAGGCTGGCATTGGCGAGGATGAAGCTCACAGTGTGAAGGTCACAGAGCATATGAGACTAAAYGTACCTCAGGCAATAATTCTGGCTCTCACAGCGTTAACATCAACCATGGCATTAACAAGACAGCTGCAAA
This sequence comes from Mixornis gularis, assembly GCA_003546035.1. NCBI lineage: Eukaryota > Metazoa > Chordata > Aves > Passeriformes > Timaliidae > Mixornis > Mixornis gularis. The sequence goes on from QVAJ01000141.1 coordinate 1,054,002, forward strand.
ATAAATCTTATATCCAGCAACAAACGATAACACAAATACCTCAGGACAGGTTGTGGGAGCCTCTTTTCTGTGATGTCTGTTAGCRGAGGCTTCAGCACCCTAAGCACCCTTATCCAGTGCCTGTTACTGCAGCTCTCCACTGTGAAGATCTACCTGACCTGCAGTCTCAGTAAGAGTTCATGTCTCTGACACTATTCAGAYGAAATGTTGAGGCTTCAAGTACATTACAGGGGTTTTCTTTTGTGGATTTCTCGCCTTCCTGGTTAATATCTTTTGCTTGAATAATAGGGAAACAAATTTTTGGTATGGTGTTGTGTTGATGACTCTTTTAGTCTTAGAGTCACCAATCCCGTCCACCTCAATCCACTTCAAATTGCAGTTTAGGATGGCTTGGAACTGTTAAGCAGCTGCTCAGTTCTATTTGATGCTGCACTAAACGTTCCAGGAGCGCACAGACTAGGATTTAGCAGATGGAGCACCATTAGACAGATACAACAAGCATGTCTAGTACCTAGGATAGTCACAGGACAGCAGTGCTCTAAGCCAGTCAGTCTGCTGGTCTCCTCCCCATTGTAGGAAAACACAACATTGCTAGCAAGTGTTCAGCTTCTCCCTATAAACCCTTATTTCCTTCTTCACCGTTTTCTGTTTCTCTCAGGATGAAATTACTTTCATATGAGCTTCATTTCAAAAATCTTGAGTTCTGCTCCTTCCTTATGACATATTCAGGGAAAGAAAAAAAAATCTAGTAGCAGAGGTATCATTTGAGTAAAGTTCCTCTTATGCAAACCAACTAAAAAATAGAAAAGTAAAACGGATAGTTTAACTTTGGAAATCCACCAATGGAACTGAACCCATTAAAAAACAGGATTGGAATTAGTATAGTTCACATTATACATCTAAACATTTCTCTGTATTCCTAAACATGAAGAGTGGCAAGTCCCAAGGAATTTAATGGTGTGTACCTTAAATAGTTTCCATTAGTTATTTTTCCCTTCAGGTTGTGCTAAATGGGTTTACTAACAAAAGATTATAGTTGTTGCATCTTTTACAGTTCAGAAAAGGGCTGTGGTTAATTAATATGTTGTCTTATTTTATTTCAAGGTTTCAGTCAAATTATGGAAGAGAAAAAGCATCATATATGTTTATAAAACTGCTAAAATAAACATTTGATGAATGACTTACCCATGCTAGACAATGGATGCCTAGAAATAAAAACGTGCAGAATGAAAAATGCTACATGAACTATTTGCAARCAGGAAAAATGGAATTCTGCCAGCCCCAGATGTTAGAAGATAATACCATTAATTTGGCCTTGATGAGTCACACTTCATTTATGATACTACTATTTATAGAAATGGAGCGACATCATAGAATCAYAGATTATCTATTTTTAAATACAGAGCATATGAATATTCTTGTCTCTATCATTGTGCTGTTTTTGAGAATTTAAATAATTTGGAACAATCTGAACATCAAGACTATTCTTGAAATTYACCAGCGTGTCATTCTCCTTTTGGGCTTCTACAAAAAATCAAATACTTGCAGTACTTTTTCTCAGGAAAGATTTATTTTCTAATTCAAAAAAAAATAAATCTGTCCAACATTGCCTCCTTTGTGTTTCTGGAGCCACTACAAGCCTTAAAAAGGGTTTGTTCATAATGTTTGATATTTAACCAGAGGATAGCTCTTTTGCAACAAATTCCTTCCTTTCCTYAATGACATAGTACTTAAAAATCTTTGGTTTGATTGCACTAGATCCTGAAGCTGGCTTTCCATCATACAGTATATCCTAACTATTACAGAAGAATTACACAAAAAAAAAAAAAATCTCTCAAAAGAAATAGAGGCAAAGGAAAGGAAGAAGCTGTTCCTCAAAAGGTAATTTGTCAMTTGAAACCAGAAAGGAATCACAATTTTAAAATGTTTGTAACAACCTGGAAACCTACTGCAAAATATCTGTCCTTTCTCCTCCAGAATATCCCAAGTAAAAGTAAATTATCATTTTAGGTAATGATGCCAAATCAAATGTTGAATTTTGTGCTTGTAACAATGCTCTTCTGTCATATAAGACAGGTGAGGCTTGTAGGGAGGAGTAGTGGGAAGGATATCTTATGGAAACTGAGAGAATAATTTGGGAAGTTGGACAAGGATCTTATCAYTCAGAAAGCAGATGAAGAGGATAACAGATTTTACCTAACAGAGTTGCTTCTCCTTCTGTAGTGTGTCATTTTCCTGATATTCTCTTTGTGATTTTTCCACTCAGCTTAAGCACCATAGACAATTAAATCCAGAAACTGTTACACCTCAAAAAAAGTTTTTCAAGTTCTTATTTTTTACTAGTTCGAGCAGGTTCAAGGAAGTACATCGCTATAGCAATATGAAAAAAATCTCTTTGAGTAAATGTACCTTTAATTAATACACAAGGATATGAAGGGAAAGAGGAAAGCTATAAATACTGAAATGTCACATCATCTTATCTTTAAGTGACTAAACAAGATGTGTGAAGGAATAAAGGTCTTTTTAAGTCATGTTACTGAGTTGTCTCCTGGGGTCTGTCACAAAAGGGCGCTGCCTACCTCAAGAAATCCTGTGACTAAGAAAGCAACCTGAATTTGGATTCCAGCATACAGAAATATTTGTACCCCACAACTAGATCACGAACTGTCAATGGGTGAAAACGACAGCAGCAGAATAAATTAGAAACAAACAACAAAAACTAGGTGGTAGTTCAYTCTACAATCACTTTCTCTCTAAGAGAGAACTGCTGGAGGAGTTACTTCTTCTATCAAAGCATAAATCATTTTTGAAGTTTTCCCTGCTCAGCTTTTTCAGTTCCTGGCTCCCTTCCATTCTCTAAAGGATCCAGGAAAATCCAAAGTTTTTCAGAAAATACCAAAGGCCATCCCATGAGTAGCTGTCATAAGAACAGTTTGGTGAAATTTTCATATATGTTTAATATCTTTATATATCCCTCCCCCTTTTGTTAGTATAGTTGCAAATAGGGGAAATAAGGGATTGTGTAAAATGTAGGTCTTTATTTTGCTTGGAATAATTTTTGACCCATCATCTGAGGAGTTATGACACTTAATGTAACAGGTCACATTTAAGAASAACTGGTTCAGTCACACAGAAAACCCCCAGCTCCATGGACTTGGCCTACTGGTGCATCACCAGTTCAACTTGTATTGGTTGCAACCAGAATCAGAAGGTCTCAGACACAAAACACTGCCSTTGCACGAGGCTCATCCTTTAGCTTTATGCTTGACCCTGTGGTGTCAACAGCGACCCAAGTCACAGCCTCACCTTGCACAATGCAGTCAACATATCACACCCATCCTATTTTCCTGCCATCATACCACTCACATTGGTCTGGAGGGATTGTATGAATTAAAAAGGACTTCRGCYTTATCAATGGGAAATCACTWATTCACTTAATAATAACCAAGATTWTGCAATCAATATCTTGAACCCATACAATTATTTAAARTTTAGTATGAAAGAGGTTGATCTGAAATTGGGAATCAGATCCAATTTAAACACAGCACAATACTTCTGTTCTCTTTGAAACAGAAAACTCTTCAGCTTGACCATTCAGTGTTTAACAGAAGATATCAAGGAATCATGAATTTTTACTTACACCCAATTTCCCTAAGAAGATACTAATAACATCTCCACCCACAGAATTTTGGGAAGTTTCTTGCTGCTGTGCATAAGGAACGTAAGATGTGGCCTTCCTAAATTGGTAAATTTACAAATGTGAATGTTTCTGCAAAAAAGAAAGACAGTGGGGAACGAGAATCTTGTAAATCATCAAGGCCATGAGATTCCACAGCTTCATGATTCTTCTTTTGATATGCAATCATAACAAAGCAACTTTTCTCATCACATCTCAGCAAGCACAGAAAAAAGAATCTCTTCAGAAACTTTTCTTTCAGAAATACCTCTCAAATGGAAAACATGTTTCCTGAGGTTTTGTCTTCATTAGCTGATCTTACTTGCATTTTCAGCTGGCATTTTCATTTGGCTATGTAGAATGGATATATTACTGTTAAGAAAGAAGTTTCTACCTTTACTTCAAGAACAAATTATTCTCAATACGTCTTTACAGTTTTGCCATTAGATTGTTCCATTCAGTTTCTGCAAGATCATTCAAGCTCCATGSCTTTAGTTTAAAAAGGCTGACTTAAAAATGAATATAAAGATTCTAAAATTACTTTTCCATTAAGAACTCTAAAATTTCCTGTTTTCAAGAAAATTATGTTAGATGAATGTCTGCTTTTTAAAGCAAATATCATTTTCCCAATACATTTGTCAATGATCATAAAAAAAATGACAAGAAGGCAAAAAATGGACAGTTAAACATAGTAATGTCCATAAACATTACTATGAAAATAATTCATTTTAAAACCAGCTGAAAATAAGAACTAATAGCCAAAAAAGCTATCAGAAACAAAAGCTGATACATGAGATCTGTCTCACTGAGTGCAAATATTTTGGCTGATTTCAGGTCCCGRATAARAAATAAAAAAAATCAATCAAACACTATATTGGCCTGCCATTTTTCTTGGAGTGGCATCCAGGACTTTGTGCAAATCAACATGAATAAGTCCAAACCCCAGGAGACTGTATTTATGGTCCCAGCCAAGTCAGAAACACCCCATGTGGGGACAGCAAGAATAACATCAGGGAGACTTTCTAGAGTAAATATTTGTATGGTATTGCCATGCTTGTTGCCAGGACGCAAGAAAGTACATGGAAATGTGGTATTATCATTTAGGAACACCTATTTGGCAGGTTTTCCAGGTCAGCTCTGAGAATTCTTGTGATCACTTGTACTTGCATAGATAGCTCTCCATGTCCAGTCCTACAAGCCTAAATGGATTTGTGTTTCATTGCTCCATGCACAAGTGTTGCCCCTTTAACTATGTGCCAGAATTTGGAGGTTTTGTAGCAGAAAGGAGAAATCTGTGACAAAAGCCTCACACTTAGGTTCCCACTTAAATGGAGGCCAGCCTGCACTCTGCAGACTGCACACAGCCAATGCCCACTCTGCTGTCAAACTCAAAACTATGTCCAGAACCTGGGATGCATCCCTTTGCAGAAACTGCCCCTTCACATCTGGAGTGAGCAGGCACATCTTGAGCAAGCACTCAAGAGTGATGCCTTGCAATACTTCTTCTTCATCCTAGGCAAAATGTAACATACTGCTTCTCAAAGCACACAGCAGAAATCTAACAATGCAGGTTGGTTTTTCTTAACAGCTCTGCTGAGGTTCTCACTCCCACAAGGAAGCTTGAAAGCAGRGACAAGAGTAAACACTTAGGGATAGCCAAGAACTTCAGACAGTGGTAACAATAAAAGAGCATGAACCATGTCTATTTAGTAGGTTCATATAAACTTTTCCCCGTTGTCTTGAAACTTTTCCCCATTAAATAATTGACTTATAAGAAAAAAAAGGTGGAGAAACACAGTTGCCCTAGGAGGCAATAGTAAGAGTTCATTCCTAGGCAATGGGTGATGTTGCTTGACAGTACCWCCCTAAAAATAAATCTATAGGGAAGTAGCCATCGTTCCAATTTGAAGTTACATTTGTAAATAAATGTCAGATTTTGAGTTTCCTCAAATTTTTTTGTAAGTTATTGAGTCTAGTGCCAGTTCCTATCCTTCCTGTCTTTCTAATGCCCACAGAAGTAAATAAGGTTCAGTTTAAAAGAATGCATGATCTGAAGAAAGTTGCTATTAGAAGATGTGTGAAGCAGTTTCCAAATGACTTTTTCATGTCAGGCACTAACAGAAACTACTATCAGTAATTTAAAAGCAAAGGTGAAGAATGTGTGTGCTGTAAYTGGTGGACAGAGGCAACTCCAGTTGTTCACTATCTCCTCTGCAGTCCCATCAGCAGATGCAGAGGCAGATGAGCCCCCAAGGAGAGTGGAATTCACTGTATGGGCTATTCACAGCTGGTAAGTGCCCCATTGGAAGATGCTGGGGCCAACCATAACATGAAGCAACCCCGGGTGCCTCCAGCTGACCAAGGGTTGAACCAAGAATCTGTGAGGAGCACAAATATAGCTTACATCACTTTGTTCTTTGTTGTTCTGCATGATGAGAAAGTACACCTCAGATTCACTCATGGGTTTGGTATAAGCATAATCAGATAATCAAAGTTCTACCTACTGAAAGGAGGAAATCACGTTTGCATTCAGGAACTCTGTATTATCTACCTGTGCACATTAATAACTGCATGCTAAAAATATGAGAAAAAAAGCCAAAAGAAATATCATTTTCCAGCAAAAACATTGTTGAGTGACTAATTGATTTTTTTCCCCTGCAGCATAATACAATTATTGGAAATTGCAAAGCAAWAACAAAGACTCTCTCTGCATAAAACAGTTAGAGGATAAGAAATCAAAGTCAGGAAAAGAGTAACTGCTTGAGGCATAGGTCATCTGTTGTGCTGTAGAATGTTCTGACTAYATTAACTTCATTGTAAACCTGAAACTTCTAATTGCATATAGGGCCAGATATGAGTTTCCTTGAACTTAGGTGAATTCAGAGCACTGTAAAAGAAAWTTTAAAAAAAGAGGATGTGAGAAGACAGAACGTCCACAATTCTACTAAGAAATGATTTTCCAGTTTCTATTATCTATTTTCAGTGGTCATTTTTCCCAGTAGAGCACAAATGCTGTCAATAGACAACACCTGCATTCCTGGGTAGTCATCCTTGGGTGGTTTCTGCTGTGATCCTCTTTTCTACCAAACAGCCACTGTTTAATTCAGTGCTGCCCTGCATTTCAATGGCCATTTATGTCTGGAAAATACTAAAAATACCAGGAGGGAAAAAAYGCAGGATTATCATTTGGCAGTGATTTGCCTACCTTTGTGCCTGATGTAGCTCATGGAGGTGAGAGAAGAAAGGGGCTGTGGCAGTGCCCTGTAAATTTTTGGGGTTCTGCTACTGCTGTTATCCATCCCTGCACTTTGCAGAAATGAAGATGACTAYGCAAACCACATTGACATCAGAACATAAGTCAAGAACCATAAGATAAAAGGAATCAAATGTTCTGTTGGGAAGTATTGAGATGTTAAATTACTCAGACTGGAATTAATACAGTTTCTGTGTTTGCAATACCTGTCTGTTGATGTTCAGACTTACTGCCTTTGGCAAGAGAATTAACAAAAAAAAACAAGTATACTTAGCCGCAAAATGAATGTTTCTGTAGGTTTGCGGTTTTGTCTTTCCCCAGTAAACTACTATATTTGTCTTTAAGCCATTAACAATCAAGACTTAACAAACTGCTCTTTCTGAAGTGCCTRAAAAAGCTCACCATTATTAGCATGCATGACATTAGCAATCCTTTTGATGCCATTTCTTATTTTATCTTCAAGTTTACTGAGTAGCAAAAGGCCACATCAACAAGGCAGCCATGAAAAATGAAGGGGTGAGACAGTGAAAACTGAAGGAATGAGTGAGAAAAAAAAAGGCRGATATTGGGAAAGTAAATCTTAGTTTTGTGAATTGCACCAGTTTATTTGCACTTGTTTTCACACGGAGATCCAAAATTTATGTTGCAGAAGGAATGAGCAAAACCACTATAAAGAAAAGACAACATTGGATTGTAATCCATTAAAATTGCAATCCATTAAAAAGTTGTACTTGGATGGGTTTCAAACAGACCTTTGCAAAGGTATTAAGCTTAGTAGCTCCTAAGAGCCTAAAGATACAATCACTCTAATCAATGAGATGTTGTTCAGCCATTTCAGCCAAAGTTTAAAGATTTAATTGCCTAAATTTCTTTGCTTTAGGAAACCTCACAGAGCACTCAGCCATTCTTAATGCCAGTTCTAAGCAAAAATATGATCAGTGCAACACACTTTGGGCACAGGTTTGTTTGCACACCTTGCCCATCATTCTCTATGAAAAACATGTGGGTGTCCCTTGCCCACTTGCCTTTTTGTCTGGTAATTCTGTGTGTCTCCACCTTCAGTTTGCTCTTCAGAACTTATGACTTCAAGTCACTAGAGTAATTCAAAGTATATTCAAGGAGCTGTTTCAATCCATTGATAAAAGAATAACTGAGATAGCAGTTTCTAAGCTCTCACACTCCTGTGAGAGCTCTAACTTCCCACTGGAGTCGGCTCTGGTTGGRGCTGCCATCATTGGCACTGCTGCAGATCAAAGGTGCACGTTATCAGAGTATTTTTCATTGAATACTTAATCTACTTAGCCTATACTTTTAACTCCCTCAATGCATCATACAAAGTCCTTCTGCGAGAATATCAGAAACTTTCATTTCCACTGGCTCTTCTCYATGGATTCTTTGGGTTAAAGGCAACCAAAGAAACTAACAATAGACTCTATATGAGAGTATACAAACCTACAGGCATTACTTTAATTAAATAAGCTGCTTAGTCTGCCTTTTGTTATCTTTTCTACAGAGCACAATCAGAGTTTTTAACTGTGCGAGTGGGAGTTCACTTTAGCATATGCTCCGGTAAGTGGCTGTGTTTCCATTTCAACTCAAATAATAGTAGCAGCCAAAGTTAATTTCMCCTTTCAGTAATGTTTTCAAATACTTTAGGATTTACTCTGAACAAGCTTATTCCCTGAGCAGCAGAACATAYTATTCTTTTTATAAAGCTTGGGCCACATTCTGCAGTCATTTCAAAAGATAATTTCATTCATCTCTCTTGTGTTTTAAAAATATATATCTTTAAATTGTATATTCCTAACRATTTATGGACACTGAGACTGCTCTGACCAGCCTGGTTTGTTTTGTAGGCTGGACTGACAATCAAAAAATTTTTGTAGGCTACACTGACAATGTGGAAAATTACGCAGAGGGTTTCAAAAAATGTGAATGCCAGAATATGTTTCATGGCTGTCCAGGAGGTTCTGCCAGTTGTGGTTGTGCATCAATAGTTTTGTATTGGATGTTCCTTTGGTGCTGTTTTTCAGGCATACAAATTCAAGGAGTTACACAYCTGGAAGGCTCTGCTGGGCAAAACATTTTCTTATAACCATTGATGCAAAACACAGCCCCAGAGAGAAACAAGGCTTTGCTCTCTTTTAGAGTCCTGACCTGGCTCCAGAATCACCCTCAAAGGGATTCACTCCTCACAGGTCTGGATGAGATTGTCCAAATCTCCAGAAGAAACTAATTGCATAAGGGTTAAAACTAATGCTCTGTTAAGAGCTCAAGCCTTGAATAAAGTCCCGAGTTGCTTTTCAGGATTTTAAGTAGTAACTTACCAGCACAAGTTTGCTTTAATCTTCTAATCATTCAGTAAAGGGTTTCCTGTCATTCTTGTGTATTGTTACTGGCTTCTGTTTGCTGACAGCTTATTTTTACAGCTTCCCTTCTCAGATGTCTTCCAGGGAGGAGAARATGATTCTGAACAAGCTACTTGGGGCTGCATTCATGGCACTGAGGTGACAGCAATATGTTCTCTGAAATAGATAGTTGCCACTTGCAAGCCTTTCTCAAGGTCATCTTCTTAAAGAAAAATGAAAATATCAGAAAAAAAAGGTCCTCAAACTGATCAGTCATTAAATTTTCCCTTTTGTTGCACTCATAATGTTGTCAACTTTATTTAAAACAAACACTTAATTGTATTCASGCACAGATGTGAATATGTTTCTGAAGGAAGTATTAAAGGAAGCTGGAAATTTATTGTACTTTCTTCTTTTTATATGTTTACCAAAGAAATACTTTATAAATAATTCAAAATTAGAATTAGTCTCAAAAGATACAGAGTTGAATAACACATAAGAAGAGGATTATTTTCTGGATGACTCTGACACTGACCCCTCAGGGGATTTGCTAGAAAATTAGAATACTGCAATCTTTGGAAAAGTTGGAATAGGATAGTCTGTATTTTTACAGATTGTGTCTTTCTACTTGGTTAACCCAAATTAATCTGCCCTTCATTAGCAAATTCTAATTTGGTATAAATGCTTAATATAGGAAGTCTTAAAAATTCTTACTTTTTGTTTTGGGGTTTAAATCACATGTTTTGAAAGAGTTATGTGTATGAGAATTGAAACAAGATGAAAAAGATGAAAAGAAAACTCTACACAGGAGATCAGACACTAACTTCTCCCAAGACTCAAGCCATTTGTTTGCAAAAGTAAAAGGGAGAATGTGTTGGATTTTCCCATTTTGTGGATAGAGTTTGTAGGTAATGACACTCCAGTGAGCTGAACCACAGAAAATGTGGGTGCTCACGAGCTTGTAGCACACTACTGTGAGTGACATGTGGAGGGGCAACCTTCAGGCCCTACTCACCTTCCTTTTGATAGGATCGTGCCCCATACCACTCTCAAAGCTCCTCTTTTTCACTGGAAAATAACTGGCAAAGTTCCAAAACGAAGAAGAAAAAAACCCCTAGACCTCTAAAATAGAAAAGGCCAGGGAACTATCAGAGCCCCTCTGCTACTGTTTAAAATTAATGTTTCGCTTAGAGGGGAGATAAGAGCTGGAGCTTATCAACCCAGGGATAACTTAAAAGGCTTTCCCTTCTTTGATCTTAACAAGAACCCATTCATGCTTCTGTGAATCATCAGTAAATTTCCTGGAAGATCCATAGCTACTGTTATTGAAGGAGCGACTGATGTTTAAAATTCAAAATTCACCTTCATTACTAAGTGTCACTGCAGCAAATATACTAAACTTATGGAAACACTGCTTGGAAAGACTTTACATCAGTTGGTTGCTGGAGGTATGTTATAATACTGATTTGTAATTCAGAACAGAAATGTTTCCAGTACTGTGTGGTAACAGTAATGTCAGTAGTCCTCAAAAACGTAGGGAGTATTTTTTCTCATCAGCTGCACAAGTTTGAACCATCACCTTGTATAGTAGGCCTGAAGTTTGAACTGAGAAGTTTTCTCAAGATACACTGCTAAAGGTATACTCAGACACCTGCATGCTGCTTTTGTTATCTGTTTATTTTTATATGGGATAAAACAATGAAAAAGGGGAATATCAAAAGAATAGAAGGAGAAAAAAGAAAAAAATACCAAACAAAAACCCTGTGGTGGGTGGAAGGGGGGAGAGAACCKCAAAATAACCAAAAACAAACACGTCCTAGAAGATCTAGCAGCTTATCAGAAGAATTTTTAAGATAAATGGRTATGTCCCTCAGAAGGCATGTAACTGTTCTCTCATAAGTATATCTGCAATGAGAATCCCTGTTTCAGAGCAAAAAGGAATTTTCAGAGCAAAGCAACTGTGCCATGTAGGTTATCATGMTTTCTGGGCTTCAATGCAGTGATTTGTATCAGTGACAAATTGATTCCAGACAGCAGACATGCATGGTTATTGTGCCCTAAGGTCATTACAAGAGCCAAGTTAATTATTAAAAAATTTAAATTTAACTGATAGTTAAGTATTCCAAATGTCATGTGAAATATTTCTGGATAAGTTTGTTCATCTGATAATTGGGTTCATCTGATAACTGAGTTCTACAAGCTTAACTAAGGCCAAACTCTCAAGCACTATTGCCAAAATAGCAGTACATTTTACATTTGTTGGCCACCTTCTGCCAAAAAAAAAAAAAAATAGAGTGCAAACATAAAAAGGGTAAAAAATTCCTGGGAAGATTTTCTTTTTGGTTTTCTTCTTTGAATTAACTTAGAGCATTAATGGTGGCTCTTCATTTCTTCTTAAGTAATGCGACTTCTTGGTATAATCTGCTTACTTTTGAACCTAATAAAAATAGCAGATATAAATGAAACCTGCTCTAATCATGATCTATCAGATAGCTGACAGGCATGAAATTAASAGAGCAGAGTGATAGTTTCACAGTTTCCAACAGATCACACTGTTGTTAAGTATGTTCTTAACTTCAATGAGTATTGACTTTCTCCCAGTTTTCTAGAGTGCCTTCTGTGATCTTGTCCTTTCACCGTGGAAGCTAGAGTAAAAACAAAAACCCAAAGAGCTAGGAAACATTTTAAACTTCAGTTTAGCAAACCAAGTTTTGGAAATTTCTTGCACTGTTCCCTTGGCAATTACAATTCCCAGATGAACTTCCACTCAACATGTCTTGGTCTGGCATGTTTTTAGTTGATTTTACATCAGAGGAACTCCTCAGAGAGAACTTACTCAATATTACTGCAAGTGAGATAAGAAGCCTGTCTTAGTGGACCTTAGTCAAACATCAAGAACAGCAAGATGTCTGCACTTGGACTACAGCTAAATTGTTTTCATGATGGATTGTATTACTTGAATTAATTTCCGTGTCTAAGCAGGATTTAACTAGGGTCATATTTGCAACTATCATCCAATTTAGCAATCACCAACGAATTTAGAAACACAGTACTTCACAGAATCATAGAATCACRGAATGGTTTGTGTTGGAAGGGATCTTACCATCTAGTTCYAACCCCTCTGCCATGGGCATGGACACCTTCCACTAACCAGGTTGCTCAAAGGCCCATCCAGCCTGGGTTGGAACACTTCCAGGGATGTGGCATCCACAAGTTCTCTGGGCAACCTGTTCCAGAGCCTCACCACCCTCACAAAAAAGAATTTCTTCCTAATACCTAATCTAAACCAGCCCTCTTTCTGTTTAAAGCCATTGCCCTGTGTCCTATCTCTGCATGCCTTTGGAAGTGTTTCCTGTATTTTAAGTGACAGACTTTAGGTAGATGAAAAAATTCTAAAGTGACTTATTAATTTTGCTCGAATGACAAAGATATTGTCTCAGTAGGCTGAGGAAGTTTCTTTTCCTCCACCCCAGACAAAGTTTATGGTTACAATATTTATATATATTGACATTGAGAACCTACCCATATGTTTTGTATTCTCTGAAAAGCAGTCATTCATATAAAAGTTTTTATATGTCTGCTCAGCATAAAAAAAAATTCCCACTGCAGCTGACAGGTACATTTTTATTTTCAGCAGAAATGTCACAGACTTCACTAGCCAATACTGTGAGCAGTAGACTTTCCAAAATCATGGTTCATTAGGTAATTTTCCTGTTGTTCTGTTGGTGGGATTGGCTGGCAGTCTTGGAAATATATTATGCTTTCTCTAGCAATTATTTCTCTTTGCAGAGCTGCCAGACTCCAGCTTTCAAGAGGTCCTAAATACATATCCCAAAGTATTATACAATTAAGGAATTTTCTAAAAAATTTTTTTTCCTGATCTGGAATGACAGCTTACAAGCCATTCCTCCATTTGTTTTTATTGTAGCATCACATAAAACTGCCTTTGTATAGAAGGCAAAGCCTTCCTAAAGGTCTCTGGTAATCTTCTGACATGGTCCAGTTGAGGTGTAATCAAAGGGCTGAAAGTGATTAAAGAGACAAACCTAGGTGAAGGAGAAAGAAAGCTTCTGGAGAGTAWTTTTTGTTTGTCTGAAAGAGAAAAGAAAAGGCCTAACAAACACAAAAGTTGTGCTAAGTGATACAGTGGAAAGAAAGCCTAGCCACACTGTGGAGTGCAATTAAATGTCTGARTATGCTCCAAGATTATATATGCCTTTCCAATTATCATTCAAGCTGATAATACACAGAACTCCTGCTCACCAGAGGTCCTATTCACCTCACTATCTTATTCTCCTTATCTCTAAGCCAAGAAGGACAAAGATTTCCAAAAACATACATGCTAACAAGGTCACAGGACAATCAGTGACAAAGTGGGATAATCATTGTTTGCAAAATTGGATTTGAAGGAGCTGAAATTACTGTAGAAATGGCAAGTCTGTCTGTATCACCTCTTCGGTTTTATTCATTGAAAACCAGAAATTAAGTTTTTCAATTTCTTTAGGACAATCAGATTAAAAAAATTCTTGCAATAATGACCCAGGTTATGAGGACAAGACAATTCTGTACTTCTCTGAGAAAGGAAAAGATTAGAAAGCCTACAAATAAACATCACCCTACAATGATTTGCTGCTTCCAAGTGTGACATAATGTATTTACCTGGATATCTAGTAAATTAATTTAATTTAAAATGCGTGTATTTTATAACGCAAAMAGTTGCAAAAAATACTGCCGATAAAGTGAATAAAACAGATTTATTTCTTCATCATTCAGTAAATTAATTTGACAAGAAAACATTCCTATCACTTTAAGAACTAAGGCATCCTTTAGTCTGAAGATATATCAGCATTTCYATAATGATTTCATGCGTATGTATTTATATCCAATGATACTTTTAATCTACATGGGAAGTTATGAATAATTCTTAGAGGAAGGAAAAAAAAGTCAAAAAAGAAAGGTCCTTGAGTTGAATGTAACCAGAAATACACAATAGTGGACCACACTGTAGGTATAGAAAGCAGTCAGGTAGAGAAGAGGTATTTCATGTTGATATCATGAAAGATGCCTTTGCTGCAAGCATATCTTGAACTGTTTTTTTTTAAAGGATGTCTTTCTGAAAGAAAAGACACAATTGGGCATTAACCTTGTTAAGGAGTATGTGATAAGAAAGCCACACAGAAAACAAGCAAGAATCAAAGTTGGGCCTTTCCACAGTCAGAAAGTCAGTTCAAGCAGAATGAGCAGTAACTCAAATGCATTTTCCCCAATCACAGTAGCATAGAAGAAAGATAGTATTGACAATTAAATACTTTGTATTTTCAAAGGCATTTTCTCCTGTTTGTTTGGAGATACGTACATGTGTAAAGTACAAAACCAACTGTCAAGAGAATCATGCTACACCTTGTTCCTTCTGAGCTGCAGAACTATCCTAAGGTCAGCCAACAGAGCAACCTGAGCTGAGTTTCTCATGGGTGGGTGGGTGAGAAATCACTGTCAGTCTCACAGGTAAAATTTCCTTCTCAGTGACTTTAAGAGYAATCCAATTGCCCAAGACCATTAGTAAGGGGGACATAAGAAATATGACRTTATAAGAGCACTGGTTTTCTCCTTTAGCCTTAGAATTCAGGTTTAAGCGAAGTGAAGTCCAACTCCAAGGTCTACCCAAAGCTAAGATGGCAAGCAAGTACTAAGAACCAATCAGCGCTATGAGATACTGATATCTCAAGAGGTGTTTGTACAGTCATACTGATCATGGTATCCAATACAAATGACAAGAATCAATTTTTTTTGACAGCTTCAGACTCAAGTTATTTAGAGACCCTACTGACAACCAAATTCACAGGAAAGGTCAAGGAGAAATAATGCTTAGTGAAAAGGAAGATTTCCATGAGCGCAGGAGCTCAGAAGACTAAGTCACTTGTGGATAAAACGGACAAAACTATATTCAACAGCCAAATGACCATAATCAGGTTCAAAATCAAAGATTCATCTGCATCTACTATATCATATCTTTAAATGTGCAGTACAGAAAGCATATGAGGCAGATGACAAAGTTGAAAGTTGATGGGATAACTCKTTCATTTATTTTTTCAACAGAGTCAATGAAGGGTTTGCTTTAGAGAAAAAGGTAGACAAAGAGACTTTTTCCATTTCTAAGAATGGAAACACAAGGGAGTTACTGTAATTGTAAATGCTGAGCTTGGTTAGAATTCTCTAAGCCTATCCAATTTACATTTTTAATATTAAATARAAATCTTCTTCCTTCTAAATCAATTGTTATATGGCTTATTTTTCCACCACACATAAAGAATATGAATCATATAAATTTCCATTCAAAATTTTTATTAAGTCACTACAGATATAAAAAGATAATAACCCCAGTTCTATGGCCTTCTCATTCACAGATTTGTATTGTTCACACAATTCTTAGTGCRTTAGGGAATGATAGAAGATCTTTCCTATAATTAAATTATCCAGTGGATAATTTAAAATTCCTGAATGTCCAATATTTTCTTATTGGATACTTTTTCATTTATTAAATAAAATAACAACATTATAATAGGAACTAACAGACTTGTATGACCCACAATTATATGAAATATTTGGCAAATACTCTCTCAGTTTTTTGCGTATTAATATGTCTTAGCTTTCAAAAAAAAAAAAAAGCTAAGGAATTTAGTTCATTTTTGCTAAGTATTCTGAAGATATTCTTTGAAGTAAAAAGACACATTGAATATTCATTTGGTAGTACACAGGCCTTTAAAAAATGTTATATTAAAATCTTGATAAAGTTTGTAAAAATTTTAAAATAGATCTTTTGCTTACTTGGAATATACCCTCCAGASAGTTCTCCTTAATAGATCAGAAATATATATTTGTATTTATAATCATTTGCTTTGGTCTATAAAATTCATATAGCTTTTCAACACAAAACTGGCYGAAACAAAGAGTTTCAAATTCATGAACTTTGTAAGTTCAAAAATGAAGTAATTGTAATTAATTTTAAACTCATATCACCTAGATGAGATATTTTTCCTCAGAAATAAAGCAAGCCATGCTTCAGAAAGAGTCACAAGAAAATGCCCTATGCAAAAAGCTTTTGAGTTGGAAACATCCATCCTTCAACAGCAGCCTGCTCTCCAACCTGCCAGGTAACCTGGCACAGATTTTCTGAGCATTTATGAAACCTGATAAACCAGGAGAACAACCAAAGCCTCAAGAGGCTTTCTTTTGCAAGTTTCCCAGTACATTCTAATAAGGGCAGACTATATTTTATACACTGCTGGGAAGTAACTTCCAGTGCCTTTTTGGCTCCATGAGGTTTAGGGATGATCTCAGTGTTTAACTTTCTGCTCATGTCTTTCCTCCATTAACACAGGGGAGTGTTTTTTCACTTACAAACAGAACTATTTTTATAGAGAGACAGTCATTCAATATTAGACTCTCATATCTCTAGCACTGATAGCTGTTGCAGAACCCAACGTTTCTAGTGCATAAATGTAAATATAGGAATAAACTTTGGAGTTAATAATAACAAATAAATCTATGTGAAAGTTATTGTTTTCTTCAAGGATTGGGAGTTATACCATAACTCCAATGAAGCCAGCATCTGGGCAAAACATAATCCAACACCTGAGCAATACATAATTCTGTGAAAAGAAGCATTTGACAATGTAATGAAATTGATACAGCCAGAACAAACAAGGTTGTCCTCATAGCACTTCCACAGGAAAATAGGAGAACTGTTGTAAGAACATTGGTAAAGAGTCTTTTAGGATTTTTTCCTTGACTTTGGCAAATCCTAGATAATAGAGAAATTTCAAAAYCATCCTGAGCAGTAGGCGGTTCTTTATCTTTAGCCAAAATTGTGACTTCTGCAGGCAATTTTAAGGTTGGTAGTTTAAGAAACATATGAAAAATTACATAGAATGTAAAGGTCAAGAAATAGTTCCCCACCTGGCAAAACACAACAGTAAAAAGGAAAGGAGGTAGATCTAAATAACTACATAAACKGTTCAGGAGGGAACACCACACACTATCGTCTCCTCTGAGTTTTCCTAACAACAGAAAAATAATTATTCCTAGGTGAAGAAGAAGGAAGCAGAAGGAGCCATAGATGGAAAATACATCATTTCATATGCAAAGGACAAATCATTTGGAATTTCAAATACTGTTAGAGAGGCTTGATCCTACATAGTACTGTGTGAGAAGCCATCAGCATACATGACTTAAATTATTTTTCCTSGTTTTTCCTATCCATGAATTGATTTCATTCTGCTTGTCAGGCTCCTGAGGATGCTGCCAGTCCCCAYGGGCCTGACCCAGCTTCCTTGGGAGTCTCCACATGCTCTGCCCCATGTCCAGCAGTGAGGGGATGGTGGACTGTGCTGGGGTCACCTTGGCTGGCCTGCCCTATTCCAGYTGGCCTTTGCCATGCCCTGGTACCTGTCTTTCCTCAGACCTGGTGTTCAAACAGGGTCAGGCTTCCTACAGGAAGGCAAGTCAGGCCAAGTGCAAGCCAAGAAGCACAACCCARCCCAGCTCTCATCAGTGAAGTTCTACCACTGGGCTCCAAAGAGCTAGGATTTCACCTTGGGTTTAATATTCCATATATACCCAAAACAAGATGATGTTCACAGAGCTGGGTGCACCTTCCCTGTATCCCTGCCCCCCCCAAAAAGGGCTGCCACACCCACATTGCTTTTGTGAGTGCCTCACGAGTTCCTGCAAGCAGGACACTTCAAATTTATCATGTATTTCTGTTGCAGACTAGTCATATCTTTCCTAGAAAGATGAAAACAAGTGTAGAGAAGGAGTGTATCACTTTGAACTTATGCACACTGGGTCAAAAATATGCAGGATCAAAAATATGTCTCTAGCTGAATGGCTTCCCACCCAGAAGGCTGCAAAGCATGCAATGTATCGATAAGTTTCCTGACACCTTAAAATTGAAACRCCTAGACTTCCCTTCTAGTCTAATATTTTTCTTTCTTCTTTTCTTTCCCTTAAGTTATGATATGATAATTAGATTTTTTTGCCTCAAAACCCATGACTAAATCTCTTTAATTTTAATGATGTTATTGGAGCTCTTCAATCATAGGGTTAAGCCTTTCTTCTAGCCCAAGGCATCTCATAATTACCTTCATAGAATGGCAATCAGAACATTCATAAAACATTAAACATTAAAATGTTGCAGTATTGACACAGGACTCAAATCTCTACAAAAATATCTCAATACAACATATATTCCTAAGTGATGTCTCTCCTGGGACCTACAAGTCAACCCTACACTTCCTCAGAATCAGCACAACTCAAGGCAGCTCTGATCTGTCCCAAGATGTCAAAGAGATCCTGTAATTCCATCTCAGTAACAGTGAGGACTACACGAATGAAGGCTTTTCAAATGAATCAGATATTAAGGCCATTATGTTCTGACTATTAAAGCAACATTGGATTTTTTTTAAAGTCTGGCATATAGATGAAACAGACACATTTTGATGCGCTTTCATTAAACCAGAAAGATCATAAGAGCAAAACCAAGTAGTTTTTATGTTTTACTCTGAGATGCAGTACTCTCTTTAGAATATAGGATTTAGATCCCTACAATCCCATCTTTATCAAATTCTGAAGTCTATTGCCATTGAAAGATTTGTCGAAACCGATTTGGACAGAAGACTTTTTTGCAACAAGAAATTGTCTCTTTCTGACATTTACTTTATAAAAAATCCTGAGTAKCTCTACATAACCTGCCCATACACAGAGTAACAAATATGCCTAAAATATAACAGTGAGATTCTGCCCATGGGTATGCAGGTGTCTGTGGGAAAATGATAAAAAACTCCATAGCACTCAGCSGCAGCATGTTTTTAAAATTACACTTACTAGCTTTAAGATCAAGAGAAGAGCATCCTAATCTCTCCTTACTCTTCTGGGTGATGATGAGGCAATCACTTCCCACACTTCAAATTAAGGGAAATAACTGCATCCCTTTGCAAACAGATGCAAGATCTATTACTGCAACACACAATATTTGACTTAAGACTATCAGAGCACTTCACTCCAGATACACTTCTCCAGAAACCACAGTATGTAAACATTAAAAAAGTTGTTAGCACAGGTTATGGAACAATGGGCAGCTCTGAAGACCTTAGGCCTCCCAGGGRTTTTATGAGACCAAGGGACACGTAAGGGGTGTCAGTTCACTCTTACCTGACACTCAGAGTGAGGTGGTGATTTGCAGCATCTTAGACATAGACATAATTGCCTTTGAAGGTTTGCTGTGTCTGGTGGGCAGAACAGGGTTTGAGTCTCCCTTAATAAAATCTGTGACTCTCTCACCTCCCAGTTGATCCACACAACACAGGGGTAGGATAAGTGCAGCCAACAAAACAGCACTAGGAGTACAGGATTGACTTGGAAGTTGCTGCTTCTGACATGGTTTCCCCAGGAGGTTCTCCTTACCAATTCTGTTTTCCAGGCATTCTGCCTCAGTAAGTTCAGGAAGATACTGAACAGATCGCTGTGTTCCCACTTGTCAGGCTTGGTGTCTCCTGCCCCTGGTCCTAGGGAGCCCTGCTCAGGCTCTGCTCCCYCCTCCCAGGGTGTGCTGGGTGGCACAGAACCTGCTGGCCTTGTGCCAAGGGCTGGCAGCAGCGTGGCTGGAGCTGGGGATCCAACAAACACAGGAAAGCAGAGCAAGGAGAGAGGCAGCCYCCAGCCCTCTCTTGAAGCTCCAGGCTGACCCTGCTTCTCTGCTGGGTGTCTGTGAGGCTGCAGCCAGCTGGGGGAGAATGCCCTCATGGTATGTTCARCGTGTTGGGAGGGGAGAGCCATGTTACCCAGGGAAGGGCAGACCCTCAGCAAACTCAACTCTTGGCTGTGCAAAGACAGCTCTTGGCCACTGCTCCTCTGCAAATCAGCTAGAAAAGGGACCATGGTCTCTGCAGGGCCCATAATTGTCCATTTCTGACAGTGCATTAAGGCAGACAGCCATGTAATGTTTTGGAATCCCTCTCCACGTTTGGGTGCCATGTTTCCTGACTACTTCAAAGCTGCTTGCTGTAGTAGACAGCTTCCAAGCCCTTGGTGCAGTCTACGTGTCCTTTATTCCCTCTGTCTAAACTGAGATCAGCACAGATACCTGTCTCAAAGACATTTGCTAAAACTGGATTTCTGAGTCATGCAAGATGGCTGCCTTTGTGTATCTGATCCTTCTTGGACTTTGTTCAGATGGAACAGAGGGAAAATATGATGTTATAGTCCGTGGAGAAGGCATTGGCCTCATCAGAGCCATTAACTCTCTACACACATCACATCTTATAGCACCCCACCAGAGACAGCACCAATCTAAGCCCAGCAGGGCCAGCTTTCTGTGGCCAAGCCTGAGGCACAGTGACAGCTGGAGCACTGTGTGGGAYACAGGATACCTACTTGGACCAGCAGGGCACAGTCAGACCTGGCAGAAGTAGAGTCTATATCGTATTCATGTTGTGGACCCCAGCATGCCCTCTGTGCTGGCCCTCACTCAGATTTCCTGTGATGAAGAAGCACCTCCTTGTCACMAGGCTAGAACCCAGACCTGGATCAGTGTGTCAGCAGCACAGCACGTGGAATGATCCAACAAGCCCACCAACACACAGCTGCCCTGCCATGGGGGATCTGTATCAGCACCTGGGCTGCTGTGAGAGGGGACAGCATCTACAGCTGCCTCTCCTGCAGAACCTGCAGAGACCAGACTGTACTGAGATTCCAATGTG
>QVAJ01000141.1:1084440-1202319 GCA_003546035.1 Mixornis gularis
CTGAGATCCAGGGCCTGAAAACCTCTGACATATAGTTTTCCCGGGGCCAGCTAGCCGGCAACAGCAGCCCCTGAAAGGGAATTCTATAATCATTAGCAGTAATTTAGATCAATTGCTAACAGCATCAGTTCAAATGACTTTTTAAACTCACCTGAAATTKCTCCACTGTAGTCTGAGCCTGACTACAGTGTCTACAGCCTGTAGACACTGTAGTCTTCCCAGTCTTCCCCAGCATGTCTACATTTTTAATTTGAAGTCAGGTAATATACAGAATTTGTGTGTCTGCACTTGGATTTTTTGGTAGTTTTCTCAGCATGTAAGTTACTGTTTACTGGCTGCTTAATCTCCTCAGCAAAACAAGTCTTCTGRGAGATTGAACAGCACTTTTGTTTTGGGATAAACCAATGAATTAACAGGACGGGGCCATCTCAGAGGGGCTGTCACTCAGTTTAACATTAGGAAGCACCACCTAACCCAGTTCCATGTATATCAGCAATTTGCATTTGAGGACTTCAGAAAACAGAGAATATGCTGTTGTAGTTTATTTCAGTGATCAATCATGTCTTCTGGTAAAAATAGCAGTGCATGCTAAGCTCAACACAAGTCACAGAGCCAAGAAAGTTGTGTCACACTGTGCATGCTTTGTGATATGCATTTGTGAAAGCGTTTTGATATGGTCCAGCATCGTTAAGAGATTGATATWCAGAGTAATACACTAAAAATAATAAAATCCTTAAAATTCCAAGAGTTACAGAACATTTTGAGAGAAAAATAAAACTCTTGCTTAACAGATGGAGGGAATGGAGCAAACCTATAAAATGTAGCAAAACTACAAAATAATTTAACTGCAACCTTTAAATCTATKACAAGTGTTGCCATTGTTTAGAAAGATCTTCAGAGTAAGCGGCAAAATGAAATCAGGTCTAGGGTTTGAGGGATTTTTAAGGCAGTGTGAAAATTTTTCACCAACTTTCTGGAACAAACAACTCTACTGAACATGCTCTATACAACTCACAAGTCTATTCCCATCAATCAAAGTCTTCATTGTAAGCCTAGCAATTAAAGATGTGGACTGAATAAAATGCACTCCAACTCYTTCACGTTAATACTTGTGTGCTTGCAGTTATTTATGGATATGAAAATTCAGGGTCAATTTGAAAWACATCAAGACGAATCTCTGGTGAGCCTTTGCATGTGGCAGAGTCACTAACAGTAGCTAGGTCAGCATGATCCTAGTGATCAAAATCTGCTTTTCCAGGTAATAATAGTAAATACAGCTGTCAGCTATTGTAATGTTACTGGATTCAGGAATACTTTCTTTACTGTATTTATTAATGACTTGTTAAACAGGAAATCACACTTCACATAATAGAGAAGAAAACTTACTATTTTATGATGGCTGTTAAGAGACACAAATTTCATCCCTAAATTATATATATTGCTTATATGTATATACTTATAAAGTAGGCTTACAGATGAGCACTGTGGAGAATGAATTACAGAAGAAGGTGTTTCAGAAGTTAAAGGTTATAAATTGAGTTGGTGATCAGAATGAATTCATAAGCTAAGAAAAGAACTATCACTTCAGGTAATTCTGAGCAATTCAAAACTGCAGCCTTCTGGAAATCTCTCCATTAATAGAGCAATAGGAGAAGATTCCCACTCAAAAATCTGTTGCAAGACCATGCAGAGACATGTGATTATGAATAATTTACTGCAAATGCTTGTACTGCCTCTTTAGATTAAAACAGATTTTAATTTGTCCCTCATCGCAGTATCCTTGTTGTAAAGATTCAAAGATACTTGATTGCCTCAGACGTGCATTCCCACATCTTGTTCCCTCCCATCATTGCAGTGGATGAGGTCTCTTGTAGGAATGTTCTGTGTTACTAATGACTGTGATGTTTGAGGTGTCCTGTGTGCTGGCAGTGCCCTGAGATGATGGTGTGGGAAGAGCCTGSCTGTGCTGCAAAGCAGGATGGACAGAACCGTACATTGCCCTGTCTCCCTGGAGAGTGGCACTTCTCCCTGCTGGCATGAAAGATGATTGTTTTTCTCGAATGGCTGCCTGCACTAACACCCTGACTACACACCAGGCAGTTCCCTCCCCCACTGCACCAAATGTACTATTGGAAAGCAAAAAGATTTTATTATTTTGTTTTGAAAATGTCCTAGAGTAGAAGTGTGTTCTTTGCTCGTGGACAAGGGCCTGTAAGTCACGGGGTACTGAGTGTACTGGATAAGTGCCCCTGCATTTCTCAGCATCCTTGGCATACAAATACTGAGGAGTAGCACTGGGGTTTACTAAGCATGTTCACCAGCAGCAGACCTGACCTTGAAGGCCTCCTCCAGTGGCTTTTTTGATAGACACCACCAGTTCCACTGACCCAGAGCTCCATCCACTCCTCTTCCCTTACACAAAGGCAGCTGGCTGAGCGAGGAGTCCCTTCTCTGCATGTTGCAATAAGCRATTTCATGCTGAGCTAATAAATTTCTGGGGTTTTTCCCCTCTGTATTCCTCTAGTTGTATTTTTTACCCTACTCCATAACTGGCTTTCTGAAAATTGGGTAAGTATACCTTGAGACACAGGGGTAATCTGTTCTGTGCAAGTCAAAGTCCTGTCAGAAGCAAACCAACAAATGGGCAGGCCCTTGTTTATCCTTTTTTCAGGAGAAAAAAAAAAAGAAAGTAAAAGCAGGGTTCAGGTGTGAGGCTTGGAGCACCTTTTTCTGGTAAAAAAAATATTAATACCTAGTCTCTGGGAATACAATCTAGTCTTAACTCTCCTTCCAGACTTAACTCTGATGGCTGCCTTGTTTCTAGTAAACAAAAYCCAGCAGAGCACTGCTGCTGACACCAAGACATGCAGGGACACATTTTGCGGTACTTTCACAGTCAAGCAGGTTACAGACCAGCTTTATAGGTGAGACAGTTTTGATGAACAYCTGTAACCTGATTTCAAGGAACATAACTTGCTGCACTGATATTTAGTGTTTAATCACCACCATCTGCTCAGTGCCACTGCAAAAGCCAGAGCATCCAAACCCACATCAATGACTGATCACCTTTGTGGAAAGGAACCTCCCTCAGTTACTCTCTGCCTGGAAAGAGGTACTACAGCTTATATCTCACTATTGGCTACGTGCTATTTACAAAGGTGAGAGGTGGATTTTCAACTAGGACTAGTTTTACTAAGCTAGTAAAGCAGGACAAGACTCTGAGTTTGGATTTATGCCATGGTGCTGTGGCAGCAACCATGTTCACATATGGAGCAAAAGCTGTTTCCTGGACACTTCTGACAAATGTAGTGTCAAGTAAACAAAAACTAAAAACAACTGTTAGAAGTTTCATATCCAATGTATCTACTGGCTGAAGGAAATCATACTGTGGTCAAAAGTGCAATTGACTCTAAGTCACAGAAATATTCAGCAATGTGAGGTACTGTAACAAGAATGAATACAAAATTGTACCAGTCCATGTGAATGTTAATGACAGAAGAAATTACAGGAGAATAAGAAAAACAAGTCAAGCTTCAAAATTCAGTAAACCTAGCATCTTAGTTCTAAATGTTCAATTCCCCTGATTTCATCACCTTGCAACATTGTCTCAGTTACAGCTTACACAATTTGCCAATCAATTAAAATATGAAGTGAAGCTATCATGGAAAATGTTTTGAACTTAAACTGAGAGGCTAAAGCAATTCTAATTTGAGGAGATATTTTCTAAATACATACCACTAATTGGAACAAAATTGCCTGAAATTAAGCTTACATTGGATATTCTTCACAAGTTCGACTTGCTTTAAAAACAATTACCTTTTTTTTTACTTTTTATTATAATTATACAACTCTTCTGTAGCTATCATTTCAGTCAAAATAATCTCTGCATGAACACTGTTTAAAGAAGAAACATTTATAATTATATTAACCTGTAAATCTAATTTGTAGTCTCTGCTCTAGGAAGCCTGGAAGGTAGAGCCTTTATCATATGCAAGTGGCAATTTGCATTAACCCTGTGGGTCATCAGACTCCTTAACACTTCAGTTCACCAGACACAGCAACAACAGTGGCTTGAACAGCCTACTAAWTTTTATAGCTCATGTTCTGTTAATTCGCCTGCCTTTCCATGGTTATTGCCCTTGCACACAGCAGTGATTCCTGCAGATGCTTAAATTAAGTAATTGGCAATCAATACAGCCTTCAACTATATTTGATTTTAAAGATATTTCCTCACAACTCCTTCTGYATAGACAGTGTCACAGTATGAAATTACATAGAAGAGGGAAGTGACTGACATGCACAGCAGCACTCTAACCATCCTGTGAGCATTACCACAGCTGTCACTGCTGATTTGTAACTATTGGTACAGTTTCACAGCAGAGGGTTCCTAGGAAATGGCAAAATGCTGTCCAAAGCAGAGATGAAATCTCTCAACTATCCAACTACATCAACCTTAAACTAAAAACCAGGAGTAATGAGAGTCCTCTCTCCGTAGTCATTGCATACAAATGGTGGTTCCAAAAAAGGTYCCTGTGTTAGTTCTTTGAATGCAGAGGGAGTGGTACTCTTATCCTATTTACAAAAGCATATTGGCAGGGATCATCAAGCATCTCGAGGGAGCAGAGTATTTGTAACACATCAGGAGGGAGCCAAATGAACACAGTTTCTCCAAGAAGGATAGGGCTTAACTCTGCTGCTCATTGAGCAAGCAGGACTCCTATCATAAACATTACCAATRGTCCTATGACTTCTATTACTAAGTAGAGCCAGCACTAACCAGACAATCAAAACAAGAACTTTGCTCCTGGCTGTTTCTTCACTTGGTATCTGTGAAGATGATAGATGAGTATCATGAAACCAYATGAAAATCCTGGGACATCTAACTAATGTTTGGGTTTTACCAGGAAGYATCACAACTGGCTTCCTGTTGAAGGCACTGTGAACAATACAACAGGAGCACCTGAGGACTCCAGGTAACATGCAGCTGCTGCTTTTCCTGGCAGTTTAATCTGGTTTTGTGACATTTTCTGACATCCACTWGCGGGACAAAACTATGTTGAAGGGGGTGCATGAGATTTGCAGACTTCAAAATATTTTTTAAAAAATCACATAGGATTCTTGTCTGTATTTATAATGGTACAAAAACCTCTCTAAAAATTAAAAATGCAATGCATTGTGTATTGAAACACAGATTAATTCTACTGCCAATGTGACTAATTGCCATTCTCTGGAAGTTTCGCACTGCTGGCTCAAGGGAATACAAGAGGTGACTTTCTTCCCACTTCCCTCCCTGAGCTTGCAGAGAAGTAGTACATCTGTCTGTGCAGGGCAGGCACTGTGARGGCAAAGAGCAACCGTGCTGGGGTCATCTAATCAGGATGAGACTGACAAGCTGCTCTGCTGAGGGTGGGTACTGCTGTCACTGGTAATAGARACACTGCAGGTCTGGCTGCAGCAAGACTCTGAGATTCTCCCTTGTACAGCCTCTATTGCACTGTGACTCTCAGGGGTTTGACTCCTGAGATGTCAGTACCTGCCARACTAACGTGTTGGAACCCTGGATCTCTGCCTTCCACAGACCAACCCTGCTCTGCCCTGCTGGCTACAGGCCTGGGCACACAGACCCTGTGGCACAACCGTCAGTGCATGTCCCCAGAGCCATGCTGAAGCGCCATGCACTGCCAAGAAGGAAGAAGTAAACTCCTTTCAAGCACACAGCTGGTCTCCTTGCTGTCTGCTATTTTGCTACTTGTCCACACTCATCACTCAGGAATTTCTCATTTTAACTACAAAACCTGCACGTAATTCTTTAACCAATCCACTTGCAAAATGTAGTATTTCTAGACTAGAGCATTTTAGGTGTCAGCAGGCTCCCAGTTTTAAGAGTCTAGGATGAAACACAGGTAAGAACACATTGTTCATGCACGGTAAATAACCAAGATATCAGAAGGTAGTGAATGTTCACCAAATACAACCTAACAGCTCTGCAGTTCTTTCACTTTGTTCTCTTTTAACTAATCAACAAACTTCAAATACCCAAATTTCAGCATGTATCTAATACAGTATCTAGCATAAAAACCTATTACACCTATGTGAGGAATCCCTGAATAACAGGGTTTATAAATTAAGACACTGACCTAACCTTATCTCTATCTGTCCTACAAGAGCATCTCATAAATGCAGAACAATAATTCCAACCCTAAATTTTCAGCTGGGGAGGTTTTTTTTTAATCTAAGGAGAAAATAATTCACAGGAAATGAGAAGCCTTTACAGTGGAGCATGGAGTGGTACTCCTTTCTAAACTTTATTGGTTTTGAAAAAAAAAAAAATACAAAGTACATTGCCATCCATTTATCCTGCAGGGCAGCTATTTGGAACAGCATGGAACAGCTAGTTATACCTAGCAGGGGGACCTACTACCTTGGAAAAGACTGGGTTGTTTTTTTCCCAAGCTGTAGTACATACTTCCAGCTCTGGAGTGACTGGAATAGTGTGCTTTTAGTTCTCAGACCAATGCAGTCTGCTGGGCTTCATCTGGTTCCTTGTATATGCCTCTGGCTTCTGAGCTCCTGCACAGCACGAGACAAACACAGCAAACCAACTCATCCCACAGCTTTTGAAAATATTAACCCAGCACTTTATTCCAGATTTAGAATAGCTCATCAGATCAGCCTTTCCTTGTTCAGAACATTTCTGTAGCATTTTTGACACATCTGAGGCTTTGCTGGCCGGGTGTCACCCAAGGAAGAGTGAAGAAATACTAAACAGCCCCTGGGATGTTTCACATCCCCATGGATGTGAAAATATTATAATGAAAATATTTTTCTGCAATGTATGTCAGATGTAGTTTACGTGATGATAGGGGTGACACATTTTCTTGRAACTTTTTTCAGATTAACTCTTATTTTTATCCATCTCTGAATGCAAGAATTCACTTTTACTCTGCAGCTCAGCCACCATCTCTCCCTTCCCTCAGAAAACAATGAAGTTGTGCCAGGAACACATAGGTGTCATAGTTTAGGAATGGTATTCTCCAGTTCAGTATCCCCACTAAAACCAGGCCCACTGCTTGTTCCAGTTGGAAGCAGAAAAGGTAAAGGTCATGAGTTGAGATAAGAGCAGTGTACTGGGAACACCAGTGAGAGAAGAAAATTAATAGTATCAACGTTAATAAGAGAARGAGCACCTCAAAGCTCCCTGGAAGCTACAGCTCCCTTCCCCTGTCATGGSAATTGATGAGGTCAAAAGAAATATCTGGGTCCCAAGGGGTCCTCTCCTGGCTACTGCAAAAAAGTTTAACCCTGTCCTGGCTGAAACCAGGACAACAGGAAACAAAAATCTTGTTAGGGAAGAGCAAAGATGGGACCAGTACTGCAAGCAGACAAGAGCTGCTGAGGTTCAAACAAGCCCTGAGTGAGGGCAGCTGGCCTGAGCCCAGCTGGGATGGCCCAGCTATTTCCCAGCTGTTCCTGGTGGAGCAGCAATTAGGCTTCACTGGCTCAGTTTGTTCTTTCTTTGCTCTGGTTCTTACATAAGCATCCCCTCTGGAGGGGATGGAGTTGATGATGGTTATAAGATGGGCCTCTGCTGTATTGTGGGCTGGGGAGGGTGGTAGCCRTAGAGTCTGAAGGTTTGGGGAAGACAGAGGGGAGCAGCCCAGTCTGGAATGGGATCAGGAGGGCTTCAGTGGCTGAAAGAGAAGTTGTGTCCCTGYGGCAGCAATTCTCCCCTTTGTCTTCAGGAGAGTGAAGGTAAGTACTGCCTGCTGCTCTGTTACTCATTTATAACACTCAAGTCAAAGCTGAAAATAATCTTCTCTGACTGCAGTAAGTTCATGTTGTTTGTCACTATGGCTGTTGGAACTTTGTTGTTTTAGATGCCAGCACTAATGGTTTGCAAAGTTCAATAATGTACTAGGGGGSTCTGTTTTTGGTAGCTGCCTGATCTCTCACAGGATGAAGTTGCAAAAGTAGATGATMAACAGTTGGGAGATCCAGAGATTTTCTGCTGCTGCAGAGCAAAAACTGATTCCTTTCAGGCTTTAGTAGCAATAGCAATAGAATAAATAGACTGTACCCAGATCAAATCATGTTAGATTTACAGGTAGGAGTTGGGATTTGATAATAAATCAAGTGTTCTAAGAATATTGTATTTTTCTCAAAAACATCCAAACAAACCCAAATCAAAAACCCTCTGGCTTAAAATGARGAGGTGGTAAGAGCTACTCCTCTGAGCCTGACATTCTTGAAACCAAAGCCACCCGGGAGCACTCACAGCTGTGAAATTCTAATGGTGTGAAAGCCAAGAGACTGTCTCTAATTTACAGTAAGTAAAAGTACTGTAACAATCAGGTCTGAACCGTCTTAAAACTCCCAGGACAGTCAAAAAGTGCTGGGTTTTAGCTCCTTTCCATTTTGAATGTGGATATTTGCAGTGCAGGTTCTTCAGTGACAGTTCTCAATTTGCACTGAAGTGGCTGGGGAGTAGCCTTTTCAGTGGACTCTTTTGTGGTTTTGTTATATTCATTTAAAAGAGCTGCAGCTCACAACTGGCAAATCTGGCAATGCCTGAGGCTTAACATCATATTAGTTTTCCCAAGAGCACAGCAGAAGTGCAATCTGAAGAACCTTTTCTCACAGTTTTTTACTAAGTGGTCTTCCAGGGTTTGGTTTGTTTTTGGCCATCCAGGGAGAAGAGTAGGAGGAACTGAAGGGGTGCTTGTGACTTAACATGGAATARTTTAATTTATAACACCTTTGGAAAGCAACAGCTCTGTGTGCATAGTGCTGTTATTTCCCCCTTGCCATTTCAATAGAATTCATTGTGAGCTGCATCTTGGTCACAAGCTGGAGGCAGGGTGCTAAGACAGGGCCCAGCTGGGCCTCAGCTAAGGAAGATTTTCTGCTGAAGAGTTGTCTGATGCTGTGRGGCCCAGGTGAAAAGGAGACCCTCAAACTACTTAGTTTTGTCCAGCTGAGCTGGGCATTGCACAAGGCTGCTGGCTTCCCCAGGCTTTGGTCTGATACTGCCTTGAGATGCCTCCCTCCCTCTTAGGAATGTCCATATGGCAGTGATCTGGCTTCCTGGAAGAGAAACTGCTTGAGGGAGGTGCTTGACTGGAAAGTAATCTCAGTTTCATTCTACATTAGCACAGTCTATGCATATAAACTTGATACTGAAACACAAAACTGCCAATGTAGAGGTTGGAGTAGGAATTGAGGCTTTTATTCAKATTTTTTACTTTTATTTTCTTGCTTATAGACACTTTCTCAAAAACTGAGTGTTTTAGGTTTTTTTGTATTGAAATCCCTCTTATATAGTCCTGAATCATTTCCAGAGGAGTGTCTGGGTCCAGGAGCTCCAACTGCACCTGGAATGGCTGAGGGAGAGGCGGCTGGAAGAGTATGCCTCACTGTCACTAGTGGTGAAATACGTGTATGTTGCATAGCGAGCTACCAGCTGGGTGGCTGTGCAGCTCTTGAGAACAAAAGGAAAAATAAATCTGGGTTAAGCTCTCCATGCCAAATACAAAYGGGGATATGAAAATTATACCAGCAATTTTGTAACTTTGGCAACTGGCACTCTTGGATGCTGCCTCCTTCCCAACATACACTGATGTTCAGGATCTGCTCTAGTGAAAAGGAAGGCAAACGCTTTCCGTGATTAAAAAGCAAGAAAGATAAGGGCTGAAAAGCTGTTGTTTCCTGCACTATGAAGTCAGGAAGATAAGGAAAAGGAGATTTATTAGAAAGCCAGTGCAGAAATACAAATAGCTGGAGAAAGGGCTGCCTGCCCCTTTCTAGGAGGCACTTCATTGACCAAAGTGATTTTTTCATACTTCACTGGTTTTTTAACTGTGTACAAGGGCTTATTTGTAGCATAAAGCCTTCCAATAGTTTAAATAGTAAAGTTTTTAATCTTAAGACACTTTCACAGACTCATGAAGTGTTTGAGGTTGGACTTCTGGAGGTCATCTTATCCAACATTCCATCCCCACTCAAGCAGACCCAGGGCTARTTACTTGTACAGCAATAATATCTCCAGGGATGGAGATGTCACAACCTTTTTGGGCAGTCTCTGCCAGAACTTGGAGGCTCTCATACTAAGGAAATTTTTCCTGGTGTTCTGAGGGAATCTTCTGTGTTTCAGCTTGCACCCATTGATCTTTGTGTTGTCACTAAGTATCAGTGAAAACAACCTGGCTCTGTCCTTTTGGACCCTCCCATCAGATACTTATATACGTTGGTGCCCTTCCTCTCAAGGCTGCACAATCCCAGCTCTCAGCATTTCCTTGTAGGAGASATGCTCCAGTCCTTTAATTATCTTGGTGTTCCTTGGTAGCAGGCAGTTAGAAAAGCCACCACGGATGGCAACTCCAGCATCTGATTCAGATTATGTATGTGAGACATACAAACTAGGGAGCAGTTAACTCACAAAAGGGCAAGTAAAGAGAGCTTTAAATCAATGCAGAAAAGAAGTGATTGTTTAGTGGACAGTAGCAGACTCTTGGCTTAAGTGGGATTAATTTTTTTCTATGGAAAGTCTGGACTCTTCAGTCTATGCATTTGATGGATTTTTGGCTTAGGTTTTGTTTTTTGAATGAAGTGACTTTTCTCAGAAGTTGTTTCTGTTAGGAAAGAATGCCTGATGGTTGTTGATGTTCAGAGTGATGACTGTTTTGTCATTTAAATGTAGTTTATATTTATATATTTTAATGGCATAGGGGAGTTCCTGAACAYGGGCTATAGGAAAATAACTAGTAGAAAATTTTGTTAAATTTAGCAAAGTCTTAAATTATTATCGTTTGCTTAAGTTGCTTGGTTGAGCTTTTACCTAGTTGCTTGCTGTATGATTAAGTGCTTACCCATGAAATATCCTGTAAATGCTTTACATAGATTGCTAACCCTGGACAGCAGCATGTTGTTGTGATAAGAATAAAAATCTTTTAGAAAGATAGAGGTCATAATTACTGTCAAACATACATCTGTAGTTGCAGTATAAGAAAAAAACTGGAAATATAAAGCTTCTGAGATTAATTCCTTAAGAAAATCTTTTAAGTGCCACCATTTTTGGAGAGAACACTGGGAGTATGAATGCACTACCAATGAGAAGGGGATCATTAACAGGTATAAACAAGGTTTTTAAAGAAGATAGGGCAAACTGTGTAAAAAAGATGAAGGCTAAAGCACACCACAAGCAGGATTAGTATTGCATTCTCTAGACTTGTTTTGTTCAACTTTTTTTTTTTTCCCCTGACATGAATATGTCTATACAGTGATATGAATTTTAATTTCAAGATGTTGGCAAAGGTAGAGTGTTTGATAGCCACAGTTTNATATTTATATATTTTAATGGCATAGGGGAGTTCCTGAACACGGGCTATAGGAAAATAACTAGTAGAAAATTTTGTTAAATTTAGCAAAGTCTTAAATTATTATCGTTTGCTTAAGTTGCTTGGTTGAGCTTTTACCTAGTTGCTTGCTGTATGATTAAGTGCTTACCCATGAAATATCCTGTAAATGCTTTACATAGATTGCTAACCCTGGACAGCAGCATGTTGTTGTGATAAGAATAAAAATCTTTTAGAAAGATAGAGGTCATAATTACTGTCAAACATACATCTGTAGTTGCAGTATAAGAAAAAAACTGGAAATATAAAGCTTCTGAGATTAATTCCTTAAGAAAATCTTTTAAGTGCCACCATTTTTGGAGAGAACACTGGGAGTATGAATGCACTACCAATGAGAAGGGGATCATTAACAGGTATAAACAAGGTTTTTAAAGAAGATAGGGCAAACTGTGTAAAAAAGATGAAGGCTAAAGCACACCACAAGCAGGATTAGTATTGCATTCTCTAGACTTGTTTTGTTCAACTTTTTTTTTTTCCCCTGACATGAATATGTCTATACAGTGATATGAATTTTAATTTCAAGATGTTGGCAAAGGTAGAGTGTTTGATAGCCACAGTTTTAGAATCTGGGCCCTACACTGCTGATTATATAATCTTGTCATTATAGTTCTTGTTGTGGGCTTTTTGTATTTTTTTTTAATTATTTCCATGTAAATGTTTTAAGTTGATAAATTCAATACCTAAGAAATTAATTTACCATGAAGAAGTCCAGTGCCCTTACAGGAAACCTGCAGCCACAGATGATGGCAAGTTCTTAATGCCTGAGTAGCCARGACCCACAGCTAGACTGTAGGTCTGCTTTTAGAGTCCTTGCAGAAAGAGCATYCCTGAGAAGTCTGTCCTCCTAATGTCATATCAGTGCCATTGATTTACCTTAAATTCAACTTGATTTTTCTTTTTCATAGGGAGCCTACTATTTTTCTTGTCTGCTGACAACAAAGGCAATTTTCTGGCCTAGAATGTATTTAACTACTCACTGGTAATCTAGTTTCTTGAAATTTGGCTTCTGCTGACACCTTTGCAGATACATTCGTTCTAAATCTTCTTGAGCCGATTGCAAATGTCACAGGGAGACAGTGGGTTGGCAAATCTATTCCTTGGCTCTGACTAAAGGTATTTGCAGTATAATATAGTACTGRTGAAATACCAGAGGGAAGGAGGGGGAGTCATTCCAAGGCACACACTGGGACTGGCACAGAGTGAGTGTGTTCTCCCCTTTGTGCACTGCAGGAGAGATGAAGTGGAAGGAGATGCCCATCTATTCCCAAAACATTTTCAAGGCTTCCTGGGGGAGAAGGCTAGCAGTAAGGAAACTTCTAGAAAAACTATTTCAGTGCATGTTGAAGGTCCTTGCTGTAATTCTAAAATGAGTAGCTTATCAGCTRTACTAACATGTATATTAAATTTGCCTTCACCCTGCCAAATCAAGGTGTTTGGGGAACTGAAAGGGCAATTAATTCCATGACAGACACTGTGTTTATGTGTCTAAAAGATGGTTTGTGATAATACAAGAATTTTTTTACAAGTCCGTGCTCACAGAGACATAAATACTGATTGTATTGACTTTTTTGATTTGTATGTGTATTGCAGTAACTCAGGGATAAATTTTTAATGCAGATTCAGTTCCTATATGGCATTCTAAATACTAAGCTGAAGGCTGAACATAAATGTTTGCAATCTTCATTCAAGAAACTTCAATGGTGATGTGGGAATAGGTAATTGGCCAAATTATTTACTGACTTTGATATGAATGCTTATTCGGTGCTTGCTTCCCTGGAGCTAAAGCAGGAGATAATTTCCSCAGCCTTCAGTCTCTGCTCTTTCTCAAGCTCTAAGATAAGAGCACATTTTTAAGGTGATTATTACTTAATTACTGCCATTATGCTGCTAATACCCACCAGATAAACACAGCATTCCTTTTTGAGTGTTGCTGAACTAGAACACCAAGTGGTCCCAGGTTGGGGATGGGGAGCCTAAACTGGGATATCCCCCTTCCTGCCRTGCTCCTTGATGGCTGATGGGGTGGGAGCCTCCAGGGGTCAGTAGTGCCTCTCCTGAGAGGGGAGACTGCCCTTGATGGGGAGGGGTGAGCCCCAGGGAGACGCCAAGGCACATGGTGGGGAGCCAGCTATGAGATAGATATATATATATATATAGAGAGAGAGAGAGAGAGAGAGAGAGAGAAAGAGACTTACATTTTATTTTTCATAAATGTTTATTAAACTTTCACTGGTATAATCCTGTCATTTTATACACAGCTGTCTCCAGTGTGTGTATATATAAAAAAGCACAATATACTATATGTGTGCATATATATAACTGAAATAACACCACGTTATCTTTGGTGTGGCGACTTGAGGCACTTCTTATTGGAAGGGCAGTCCTCAGGCCTGATATTTTACATCTGCTACATTACAGTATTTTTTTTGTTGTTTTGGCCTTTTAATTTCTTGCAGTCTAGGAAGGAAGGTAGATGACTGTGGAATATCTTGGTTTTAATCACATCATGTAATCTAACTAGGTACATTTTGTTTGAGAGGGGCATAATACTACTATTAGAAACTAGGAAAAAAAACTCCTCTTTTTCTTAAGCATTTATTTATTTCAGCTATCCAAGCAAAAACAGATTCAGAAAAAATACTCTCATTAACTAAACTGCCACATTTTATCCAATCTCTGTGGATACAGATGTKCTATAAACTTCTCTTTCCTTTGCAACTGGGTTAAAAGCTAATAAATAAATGCAGCGACTGCAGACAAGGCTGACAGGCTTAAGCTTCTGTATGTACAGTGATGTTTTTTCAAAGATCCTTGAAAGGTGTGATGGATTTTTTTTTTTCTGGATTAGTTTATATTAAACTTAAAGAGCCCTAAAATCAGCAGTGCAAAGAAGAGAAGACATTTGAGGGCACTCGTAATCAGCCTTTAAGAAGTGTAACTTAGTTGTGTGTAATGACATTGTTCCATTCATCAAGTTGTTATTTTAAGTCAAACTTTCCAAGAAGTTTTCAGTGGCAGCCCTGCTTTGGGCAGAGAAAGGGAAAGTGTGCTGGTTTTGTCCACTCAGTAGTAATTTCTAAGGTGCAGGACATGTCATAAATAATAAAGTGAGCAACAACATTGACAAGCTTATATAACTTTAATTAAAACACTAGGTGTGGTTTGGTTTTCCGGCTTTTTAATGTTCRAAGGTTGACTGTGTTATAAATATGGTGAGCCAAATCGTAATTAAGAAAAATCAAATTTATTTTCGCATATCAGCGAGTACAGAAACAATTAAAATCAAAGTTACAATAAAGAATAAATTTGATCGAATTTGGGATGCGAACATAGGACYGGTCCTCACCGTGTCCTCTTTCATTCRCTCCGAAATCCTGTTTTTAGGGTTTAGTTTTTATACTTTTTGTTTTCCTTGAGGCAGAGTCTTTCTTTGTCCGTGTTCAGATGATGACATTCATGGGCTTCCTTTTGGGATTCTGATTTTTCTCGGAGTGGAATTATAATGGTGTCTGAGGGTTAGCTGTAAATCATGTTCAAGTTTGGAGTGGGGTTTCTTCGGCAGACAGGGAAGTGTCTATTGGAGAGCTAAAGCCGTCTTAGAGCTGATGGCCCAGTCATCAAATATGTTGTTTTGATTGAAATCTCTYTTTTCAGTTGYTGATATCTTCAGATCTTCTTTTCTCAGCTTTGTCTCCTTCTCCGGTGATTCTGACAATGCTTTCCTTCCTGCCTATAATTCTTTTATTTCTTGACCACAAATTAATACACAYGGCTTATTTACAACAAYTGTCTCTGGACATATGAATGAAAGAAGTCAACCAAACCCACATATGAGTCAATGCCTGGGAAAGCAAGGCATTCTTCTGCAAGAGCRGCTAAATGAAAGTGGCATGTTAGGAAATATTTATCTCCTAATCCCATTTTTCTAAATAGTATTACAAGTACTGTGACTTGCAGGAACAGAGAACCAAACTGCCTGCAGTAACAATAACGTGAATAGTTATCAGAAGAATTTCTTTGCCAAATGCTGCCAAGCTCCAAATTAAGTGGGTAAACCTGGAAGTCAGCAGCCTCATCTGTCACCTTCTGCCTTTTCCATGCGTGGTCGTGTGTTGTCCCAAGGCAGAGTTCTCAGGCAGCAAAGGGAGGGCTTCCTAAGAAAACCAATCTGCAGATCAAAGGGAGTGACTATTCCCTTTTGTCTGGAGACACTGGGGCTGGAGTGTTGGGTCCTGCTTTGGACACCCAGTTCACTGAATGGGTAGCACAATCTGCACTTTGAGAAATGAAAGTCAAAATAATTCTCTTCTGCTAAAGCTATCACTAATTTGCCTGTCACAGCAAGCAAGCAGACATTTTGGAGAGGAAGAAATTCCAAGTCTTGGCAGCAGACTGACAAATACTGTGGTATATCTTTGTTTGTGTATAAAGTCTGGCTTGTATTTCATAATAAACTCTACTGTTATTCTGATAGTTTACTGTCATTTCACTGGTTTTACTGTTCAGCCTGCAAGCATCATGTTTGCAGGAACCGGGATTTAGGGGATGAAATAACATTGTTATTCTGCTCATGTTTCAGCCACTTGGGTTTGCTATTTGTTCACGTCTGTACTTTTATAGAAGATTAATAAGTGCTGTAATTATGGTCTGTTGAAAGCAAGTAGGTCAGAGCTACACTTCCCATTCCAGAGGGGCTGCTGGCACTGGAGAGCCAGAAATACAGCTGGATGTTTTTATTTGTCTGAGTGTTGCTGYCATTCATTAGACTTCTCACAACTGCTCACCAAAACACTTTCAGAGGTACTAAACAAAATCAACAAAAGCATCTGTGTTTAAGAGGTCCTCTACTCATGTATTGCAATTCTCTGGAAAAAGATTTTTTCAGGATATCATGCAAGAATTATACTAACTGTTGAAGGAAAATTTCTTAGAACATACTGGTGACAATTTCTTCACATAAATGACTGAAAATCTGGTGAGAGGAGAGMTTTTGCTGGACCTCCTATTCACAAAGGAAGAGTGGGTAAGGGATGTGAAAGTTAAGGGTTGCTGTAGCTGCAGTGATCGTGGGATGACAGTGCTCAGGATTCCAAAAGGATTGAGGCAAAAAGCAGAATTGCATCCCTGGCCTTGGGAGAGCAGGCTTCAGCCTGTTTGGGGACCRAGAGGAACACAGATATACTGCCCAGTTCTGCAGGAATAAGGTTAGGAAAGCCAAGGCCTGATAAGGGGTGACTTTGAGTACAGCAGCAGAAAAAAGCAGGCTGGGGAAAACATGAGCCCACTGATGAAGAGGACCTGGTGACAAAGGGCACAGGAATGTCTGAGGTTCTGAATCCCATCTTTATCTTGGTCTTTTGTAGTAAGACTGGCCAGAAATCTGGAGCAAGGGAAATATACTCCTCCTTGGTGGAGAAGAGTCAGGTTAGGGAACACTTAAACAAACTGGATGTACTGAACAAACTGACCGTGGGATGTGTTGGGACATATCCAGGAGTGCTGTGAGAAGTGGCTGGTATCATCTCAAGACTGCTCTTAATTACCTTTGGAAGGTCACGGGAAAGAGAGAAGATCCYGAGGATTGGAATAAGGTAAATGTCACTTTGATCTTCAAGAACGAGGATCTAGGTTACCCTCAACTTTCCTTTTTTTTCTGTCTGCATTTAAATCAGTGATGTGGATTGTCAGTGGCACTTACTAGTGTATTGTCTGTTCTCTTATTTATTAGTGTGTGCAACTTCATTTGTGGGTTAGGTGAGTGATCTCTCATGTCCTTATCTCAACTCATGAGCTTTCATTGTAYTTTCTCTCCCAGGTCCAGTTGAGGAAGGGAGTGATAGAGAGGCTTTGGTGGGCACCAGGCATCCAGTCAGGGTCAACCCACCTCAGTCAGAAAACCCGACATTTTCAGTGTTTATCTGACTGCATAAAKATAGTGACTAACAAGAGCATGAATAGTTAATCTGTAAATACAGATTCARAGATGACTATGAAAGGACAGATAGCAAAGCATAGACACTGAAGTGGTGTGTGAGGTTTTTCCATTTTTTTCTCCTGTCCAATATACTGAAGACTAGCACTGCTAGTAATTCTATGCAGCTCTCCTGGATTCTCCCTTTTAATAAGCATACTAATATAGAGCAGGTTGCAATTTGGATGATACCTTTGTGTTGGCTACACCAGTTTGAGATGCCTGGGAAAAGGACCTGAGCCAGTCCACTCCTGGTGCCTCAGAGGTATTTAGAAAAGCAGCTGATGAAAACACTACCTACTACTGAAGGTAGCTGCTGCACTTGCATGCAGCTGTTCTTTCTYATGTATAAATTTAAGTTGTAAGGACTAATTTTTGCTGGCACATCATTGAAGTGCCGCTAAAGACAAAAGATACATCCCCAAAGGTATGTGAGCCAAGAATGATATCACCTTGTCAAGCCTCAAGACCACTGTTTGAGAAACACAGCAGCTGATGCCTACTGAGAGCTTTTCTGTTTCTAAGATGCAAGAGCTCTCTTCCTGCTCCAATATTTTTTTCCCCTCTAAAAGTTGTGTTTTTTTTCATACCGCCCTGTTATTAATTTACACTTTGCCAGGATTTATAAGACTAATTTTATTACTGTTGTTGTGGGAACAGAATTCTCAGCCATATGGCATGACATCTTCATTTCTGCATGACAGGAGACAGGATCCATTTTTCWGTTTTGCAGTGCTGCAAAAAAATGCCTTCATGAAGGTTTTTCTTAGGGAAACCCCATATTAGCGTAGAGAACAATAGATATAATGAACAAATTCTTTCCCAAGGGGTAATTTGTACTGGAAATGCTTAAAAGAATATTTTGGTCTTCTGCATAAACCCAAAACTTGCCCATTACAGTAATACATTTTTAATTTGGCTGAACTTAGATTTGCTTGTTTGTTTGTTTAAATTTTGTTGTTTGGTGGGCTTTTTGGTGTTGTTTCTTGGTTGGTTGTGTTATTGGTTTTTTTCCAATTGTAGAAATAAAAGAAGAGAGGACAGAACCCCTGACCCAGGACAGGGAGGTACCACAAATTGTCACGTGCATTCTGATGGTTTGTATCCAGTATTTCTGACCTAGCAGGGCTGGTGTCTCATAATCTACTTATYTTCATTTTGAACATGTGAAGAGCCTTCTCTTAGTCCAAAAAGAAATACCACCCATCCTAAGATGATTGTTTCATTGTGAAAATTTCCCTGAAGATGAAGCCCCAATAGCAGAAGGGTTCCTACCCTCTGATTTTAATTAAATGCATCAATCTTGCATCTTCTCTGAGAAAAGGAACTGATATGTTAATAATACAGCTTAAGGGTGTTTTCTAATGAGAATTTAAACTGATTTKCTATCAACCAATGCCATCCATTCTAGGCTGTGCAGGAGGGTATCCCTCCTRATGTTTTGTAGAGATGTGTGTTTTGGACTGAGACATAATCCTTCTCATGCAAAGTATCAGGTTGGCTTTACTGGGCCTGATGAAGTAACAGCACAATGGYTGGTTAATGCTTAAATAACAGCACAAGAGGCTGGTGAGTGAGTAAAGGTTGGGTGGAGAAGGGAGGGAGTGCTCACCATTGCACTGCGTGTGGAGGACCAGGGGTGGCCACACACTGTCCTTAGAAAAGCCCTGTGCTTGCTTAGAAATGGGGGCCATTCTMTTTCCCCTGCCAAGGGCCAGGACCTTTGTGGCACAGCACTGGAGAATGATTTTTTTTTTTTTAAGCTGCACAGAACTCTGGCGCCTGCTATCTTGGCAATGGAGTTACAGAGGGTGCAACTTGTAGATAGGAGCACTTTTGTAAATTATTCCCTGTCAGACCCTGGTACTGATCCATACCTCTCTCTTGTGCTGTCTCCTACTCTACAAACGTACAACTAAAATGTTTACTTTTTTTTTTAAATGACAGGTTGTGTGGTTTAATACRTGCTTTAATCAAGTAGTCTCTTCCTCTTAAGACACATTTATTGTTCTAAATACAGAACTTAATTTGAATTGATTTATTACTATTTCTGTAGTTAAATTCCTTGATAACTGCTGAATCATTTAARTAATGATATTTCCCTACAACTTATTTGTTAACCATCCTTTCACAAATTGAGGGAACAGGTCATCACTCTGACACTTACGTTTGACATGTGTTAGAGTTAAAAAAAAACAAACAAAACCCAATAACTAAACATTAAATGAGTGCCAACTGTTATGATAAGGAAACAGAATTGTTATGGCTTTTGACTTTTTTCTACTTTAAGYGTAGCAATGCTAACACAGTCATTAACGTAGTTTGCATTAATCCAAAAACCTGAAACCAGGACAAGGTAGAAAATATACTTTCTGACTGAATACCTAGTGCTGTGGTTCAGCTATGCATGTTGACTGAACACCACCAAAAACCTGAAGAYTAATTTACAGTTCTCCTATTTGACAGGGTTTCATGCATTATTGCTGTTCTGTAATACATATACAGAACATTTAAAAAAAAATGCAGTCTGTTTCTCAGTGATCAGATTTACTCTCTGTCATGAAACTGAGCAGGATTCCAGACYAAAATCCCTGAAGATGGAAAACTAGAGAAAATACGTAAAATTTATGAAGAAAAAACCCACMGCTTAATCTTATTTATATAAACTCAAACCACACAGAGAAAAAACCAGGACATAGAAATTGACTATCACAGCTTGCACATGTTAACCTTCAGAATGAAATGTTCAGCATTTAGCAATGAGATGTGCCATCCTTGAAGAAGCCCACAAAATTTGGAAGAACTCCATACTTTTTCTCATGTTAATGCAATATATTTCTTTTATTTATTATTGTCTCATAGGAAGAATGTTACAATGTAGTGTTTGAAGCAGCATTTACTTGGCAGCAGASGACAAAGGATGCATACAAACACAGGCAGAAAAACAACTTTATACATAACCTCATATTCAGAACAAAAATAAAACCCACCAAATTCACTACTTATCTCTTTTTATACTTATGTTGGGAATATTTTTAAAGATTCTTTGCTTAGAGAATTATGTAGCTTGATAAAAGCCAAGTACTTTGCAGAGAACAGAATATAAAGCTATTTCCAATACTACTTATGAAGATAAGTCTGAGGTAGAAAGGTGGTCATGGCTTTCCTCTTCTGTAAAATGTGGGGTTTTTTTCTTCTCAGAATAACTACATTACATTTTAATAGGAGCCAGCTTCTTCTCTTCTCACCTGGACAACTTTGCTCCACTTACTCAAGACTAATACTTAGCATTTCTACAGAGCTTGTCAGACACTAAGTCCTACATCACCTTTGAGAGGTAAGCACTATCATCCCCATTCTACAGMTGGGAAAACAGAGGCAGAGTGGTTAAATAATTTGCCAAAGGGTTCAGAAAGAACTGGCACTGGTGCCAACAGTAGAAGGTGGTCAACGCTGTGCTGGAATCACTCTTCGAGCAGCAGCAGTTCAGGAGTAAATACTGTGGGTGCAGGACAGTCCGGTTGGCAAAACTTCACAAAACGACCAGAAATTCCTGACCTGCTCTTTTAATGTCCCCTAGCATTTTTTTAGTAGCAGTAGAAAATTTTACACCTCTTTCAATACCATTTTGAGATAAGGGGTTTTTTCCTTCAGTGATAATTAAGAACAACACAGCTCTTTTTCTCTTCACTATACATGAAAGATATTGCATGCAGCTTACCAATTAAAGGTATGTCCTAGAATTAAAGCAAGTGTCCATGCAGCATTGTAAACTCTGTGAAGTCATTAAAATCTCTTATGATAAATCTTTAAACTAGAGATCAGCTGATCAGTGACATAACTTGCCCATAATTATCCTTATCAAAAGTACATAAATAAATTATTTAAAGATAAGGATGATCTGTGAGATTACAATGCCAAATAATAATATCTAAGTGCATTGCAGTTCTGGAGGAAGTTTTTTTTGCTAATAGTATTGGAAAGGGCTTTCTAATTGTCTCTTCATCTCACGAGGCAGACAAAATAAAGGGATCTCACAGAAATGAGCTTTACTTCATAGACTGTAAATTCCAAAACTTGAAGCAAGTTTGGCCCAGCAGGGAACAGCAAAGCTTTGTCTCTGAACATAGTTGGGAAAGATTACACTGACTTAGATGATAGCTTAAGTTAGTTCTTACTAAAACCAAGTCCTCTTTTTAGCTATCTTCTGATTCAAAGTAAAGTAAGGCTTAAAAAAATAATCCTCCAAATGGAGTGTTGGCTGGAAATAATGAAAAGAAAGTTAAAAATACCACTTAGGTACATGAGAATGCTCCTTACGACTTGAAATGAGAGTTTACCTTGTTTAATTGAATAAAAATACTGTATCTTGCGCCCAATGTCAGTTGTTAACCAGTAACAATAATGCAGATTATGGGAACTTCATATGCCAATACTGAAAATAATGCAAGGATATTCTGAAATCTGTGTGGTCAGATGGTTAGCATATAAATAATCAGTACAGAATATTACATGTGTGAGGATATAACTAAGAGTATTTTACAATGCAAAAGCAAAGAGCTGAAAGGAATGTATAAATGTAACGTCTTGCTCCAAACTCCTTATGCACTTCTTCTCTTTACGATTATCAAAAAGAACGTATATAAAGCCCCTGCCCCTTTTCCCCTGGCTGTATATTTATACAAATCAGTGACAAATATTCCACTGCTCGTTAATTTACAGTTGCATAGAAAGGGAAGAAGGAAAGAAAAAAAAAAAAGATACTATAAAAACAACATCCTGGTCTTTGGGTATTCAGTGTTGAACTGTTTCAAGTCGAGCACGCGGTCGGAGCGCACGGCGTGTCCCGTGCAGGTTTCTGATGAGGCGGGCTGCAGGACAGGGCTGCACTGCACGCCAGGAAGCACTGGCTGACATCCCAATGGACACTTCACATGGCCTGTGGTGATGGGAAACAAAGTCAGTACCGCGTGTTGGCACATACAGAAACTCCTAACTGCTCTGGGCTCAGCCAGCTCACCACTGTGACATCACCTTACAAAGCGCTATATTTTAAAAATKTACATGTATTGGCCTGAGACTCAGCCAATAACTGAGGCATACAGTTAAAAGAAATCTAAGTTTACAATATTGCAGTGTTTAAAGTCCTTGCTGAAATGGTTACCTATTCATTGCAGGCAGCTTAATCTAATGCTTAAGGTGCTGTGTGGCTCCTGATCCCAGTCCACTGGTGCCCACAGCTCCTGAAAGTGGAGCTGTGGGCACAAGGACATATGGATGTCTTTCCAAGAACCAGCTTTGCTCTTGCAARCTGATGCTGGCTTGAAACTAATTGGCCCAAATAAATGCAAGCTGGTTCTGTCTGGATAGCAACACAGACCTGCAGAACCATAATAGGTGTGGCAGTGCCTGACCTAGTAGAAATTTCCTATTTCCCTACGATATTCTGGAACCTGGGCTTTCTGTTGCATCAGCCTAGCTCCTACATAGACCTCTAGAAAAAATGTAGGCAAAAGCCACCCAAGCCCTTTTGTTTTAA
Source organism: Mixornis gularis (assembly GCA_003546035.1). Taxonomy (NCBI): domain Eukaryota; kingdom Metazoa; phylum Chordata; class Aves; order Passeriformes; family Timaliidae; genus Mixornis; species Mixornis gularis. The sequence goes on from QVAJ01000141.1 coordinate 1,107,362, forward strand.
TGGAACTTTTCACTTGCTTTACTTTGTTGCCAATGCCTATGCAAGTATGTAAACACATCTCATACCTGCGGTCTGCCACTGAAACTTGCTGCAAATAGAAAAAAAAAAAAAAAGGGTTAGAAATTTACATGATTCTTCATCTTGACAGTTTAAAAACAAAGTTATTATCAGGAAAACACATACTACAGAAGAAAAAAACTACTTCAAAAGACTAAACACTTAACTAGAAATGTGTTGTAATGGCTTAATTCTTCACAAACTTASTTTTAACAAATTTATAGCACTATAATGATATAGTTAATATGAATTGTTTCATTTTCACCATTTGTAGCCATAGAAACCCCTGAGTGATGTATTACACTATCATCTGTTTAAAATGCTCTGTTCTGGACATCATTCAGATGCACAGACAAGACTTCTGCACAGTGCTGTACACCTGCCTACTGCTGAGGACCAATGACATAAATAAGGAAGGAAAAAGGGGCATTATATCCATGATCAGTGGATGTGAAGGAGAAAAAAAGAACAAACCACAAAACAACAGAATCCACTATTAAAAGCATGGCCTTACTATAAGAATATTGCTTCATAGAGGATATTTAACATAAATAGAAAGACTCATTTCAAGATGAATTATAACCTGAAACTCATGAAAACAAATAGGAGTCAAAATGGGATGCTAGTAACCCTTTGATAGAGGCTGTGGCCATAGCAGAAGAGACAAGTAAAGATGAAGTTATGAAAGAAGTTTTTTTTACCTTTTTTCACTTTTTTTTTCTTTTTTTTTTAGTAATTGGACATGAGATGTGGCACATGAAGACTGTTTTGATAAAATTGAGCTTGGGTATAATAAAGAGGCTAAGGAAATTATTCTTCAAGGTTAGGAGTACTGTGATGCCTAGAGAGTCCATGGAATCTACAAGTCTTACACAACAGATCTGACAATTGTCCAACCAGGGAGACAGATCCCTCTCAAATAGCCACAGGAACAGATGATGGACTTAGTCTGTCATGGTTTTCCTTAGCAAAAGTGAGAGTCTAATGCATTTTGTTGGAAAGGCCAGACTAATAATCCTCATTCCAGGCTTCTCAAACATTTAAGATATGAACCTGACGAAAAAATTTACTCCCAAGTAAAAGATGTTATAGAATGACTGAATGAGAGCAAACCTCATAAGTAGYACCTACTAACTGGGGCAAGGTGGTTTAGCCTGACAACAGGGGAAAATCACATGAAATTTGGAACTGTGGCTTCTTTTAATCTTAAATGCTCAGATAGACTTCACAATATGAAGGGCCCACAGTTTTCACTTGCAGTATTCTCCTCTCTTGTTCAAGGTGTTTTTTCATGGAATTAGAGATTTTTTTTTCTGTTTTCCAGTCCTGGAGAACAGCCATCATTACCAAGCTTGTGCTGACACAATGCAATTTGCTTTAAATTCATTTGGGCCAAAGGACCATGTAGCTGTATAGTCACATAGCAAGACAGTAATTTGCAAAACTGAGAACAAATGCTTGAATTGCATTTTATACTGATTTGTGTACACACACACCCTCAAGGTGTGCTGAGCAGCTCCAATAGCTGTTGACTTCATATGAGATGCTCCTTAGATTCAAATCCTTAATTTGCAGAACAAGGGGCTCCAAATTGTTGAACTTATCAAAAATCAAAAAGGACAACTGAAACATGACTTTTTTGCTAGAACCTGATTTGCTTTTTCAAAACACTCAAGGTGCATCTTCTATGATGCAACTTGTCACAGCCAAACAATGCATGTTCAAGAGACAAAAGGGGTATTTTAACAGGGTTCACAGAGTTTATGAAATAGCATAGAGTTGATTCTTGATGCTTCTAAAAGGACTGGGCATAAACAGCCACTCTCAGTTTTAAAACTGATCATTATGATTACATTTTATTTGAAACTTTCAACAGTTTTGAGACTATATCAAAGTTTTCATTACTGTTTTTCTAAGGCAAAAGAGCTGAATTAYATATAGAGATATGTGTATGTATAAATGTATTTTAGAAAACCCACCAAAATACATGAGACAGCTCCTCACTTTTTCAAGTGCAGTGACACTGGAAGGAGGAGGATCAGTGGAAATGTATGTCAGCTGATACAAGACATGCATAGGAACAAGCTGGTTTTCCTTTGATCTCTCTTTAATAGACACTGAATAAAATATCAACTTCCAAAGCATTTAAGCAGGGAAAGGTGTTACGTGCTGCATTCACAGATTTCCTCTGGTCTATTTAATAACTAGTTCAGTAATTAGTCTAAGGACTAATTGCCTAAGGACTCTTTTTTCAAGCTTTATTACAAAACCTGCATTCAGAAATTCTGAATCTACATTCACTTAAGTTCTACAAAAGGTTTTTATCAGCAGCTAGTGAGATTCTAGATGTCTTTCCCCTTATGTGGGCACTGCTGAAAATTCCACATTGAGCTACAGGCTTTTCCTATAGTGAATCACTTCTGCTTAAAACAAGAACATTTATCTACCTTCACAAATAGTGCCTAGTGAGGAATTTTAAGGGACAGAATGATATAGCTTGCATATCTACACAAGAAATCTCCTCAGAGATATTTATTTTCCTAGTCAATACCACMAGAATACCTCAAATTCAATATGATTGTCAGAGACATATTTTGTTAAACTTACAGCAGCAAGCTGGAAATGTGTTGTTGATTTGCTCCATAACATCTGTTAGATCTGTGTTGGTATCATGAGGTGGAACTAACAAGTCATCTGCAAATATGACAACAAAAACATGAATTTTGTAACAAGAGGAGGAAAAAAAAAGGACAACAACATTCTAAAAGGCATTCTTAGCCAACCTTCCAGYTAAACACGCTTTTATATTTCAAGGGAAAACAGTAGCTGAAGCCTTCGTAATGTGCAGGAACTATCATTGATAATTGCCAGCCTTGGGTGAAACATGAAACTTACATTCTTGATTTGCAGTCAACCTAATTTCTCTTTTATTAAAACTTAACCATTGCATCCAGGATTTAACTAGAAGTTGCCAGCAAGGAACAGTATATAAAAATTTACAGTTAAAATAAATAAAATGACAAGATGAGGAAATTAAACTCCATAGCTACTCAATTAAAATTCTGTTCCAATTGCAGATGATTTGTYATGTAGCTTTCGGAGTGAATACACCATTTTTTTCTCTGAAAAAATCCCAACATTTATCTTTTATATGGTCTTTATTCAATATGTACCAGCCATTTCAGTAGTGCTCAAACCCTTCTTGCCATCTCTTTGAAAAATGATGCTTAAAATTAGCCAAAAGAATGGCTAGGGAACATAACTGGCTGTGTTGTTGGCAGTTTTATTGGACAGCATCTTTTCAGTCCATGAAATCAGACTCAAAGAAGTTCCATGTTTTTCCAGATAAAATAAAAAYATATGCTAATACTGAATGAAAAACGTTCAGTATGCAAGAGAATATTTTTCCTGTTTTCTATAGAAACAAAATAATATTTAATCTATAACACAAGACTTAAAAACAAAACCGGGAAGAACTTTAGGAGGAACCTAAGATAATTTGAGAAAAATATTTTCCCTTTTCCCCTGATTTTGACCATGCAATGGTCTGTAGTTATTTGTGCTAACTCCCAGTGAAATTAATGAGTTCTGATACCRCAGAATTTAAAGTAATCTTTCAAGAGAGAAATCCCTTTATGTGCAGAGCCTATAGCCATAAATATTGAATTATTACTAAAGATGTGAACCTTTTAGGAGTGGGAATCAAAATACCAGGTTAAGCAGGGGTTACACAAGAATTTTTAAAGCAGATAGCAAGGGTAGATTACATGCTTTGGACATTTGGTCCTGCATCTGACAGACTACTTGGATCCATATGTGTACTGTAGGACAAACAGCTCTTGGCCACTTCAGTCCAATGAAGTCTGGTTTCCCTTTCAGTGAAGATGGATTTGCCCAGTAAATTCACCTGGTCAGAAGAGATGGAACCAAGGATCCTATTGACAAAATTCTGTAATTCAGAGTCACATGGATTCTTACGATACTGCAGCTCTTCGCAAGTGTGAGGAAGCAACACCTCCAGCTGCACYGAGCAGAAGCATCACAAAGATCTACTCCTTTTGACATACAAATCTTTCCAGAAGGTGCCAACAAACCTATCCAGTAGTCACCTATGGCCTCATGAGCACATTATCTGGTCAGAACACTCACCTGTCTGATGGAACTGTGAGCTTGTGTCCTGCTCCAGGGGGAAGCCGAGGGCGGAGTGCTGGGGTGAAGCGCAGGGGGAGGTGCCATTGATTCGGGAGTCTGAGTCGGGCTACATTAAAGGCAAGAAGACATAAATTTATGTTACTTGTATCCACTGAATTTAATTGTAGGCTTGCCATCTTGTTTCTTTCCTTTTTTAGGTGCTCTTSTTTGTTCTCCAAGCTATTGAAAGCTGGCTTAGGTCTATACGGCTCATGAGGGGTAAAAAAAACCYCAAACAACAAACCAAGAACTTGTTAAAAGAAAATTTAGACTTAAGAACAGCTATTACAAGACTCCAGTTGATGATCTTGTTAAAAATATCATTCTGTTGCATCACAAAAACTCAATGTAATGTACAACACACACAGTATGCCAAGKTTCCCAGTCCAGCTCTGCAGAAAGACTACGCAAAGGGATTATTTGGGTTGTATTTATCTACATGGGCATGTAATTATCTGCATACATATACACAGACAAACAGGACATCTTATTCAGGCACTTTTCCCTTCTTTTCCTTCCTTCCTTCTTTTAACAATTCCTTCAAGGAAGACAACAGTAATACAGTATTTGAGCTCCAGAAGTGATTGTTCTGAAAAACACAGAAATAACTGAAATAATATTTACATCTGAGGTAGATGTAGCTGAAATTGTTGCTGCTATCACTTATCTTTTTGATTTCAAATCATGAAATTACTTCTGAACAGCTTAAGGAGCAGGTTGCTTAGGTAAATCTATCAAAACCAGATACTGAAGTAATACAAAAGATCATTGCTTTTAAGGTCTTTTTGAAACTGAGCAAGTATCTAGAACAGCTATGAGACTTGATGCAGAATTAGAATACAGAATGGCTGTTAATTTGTGCACAAGTTTGCTCCTTTGCACTTCACAGCCTTAACTGAAATACTCTCTTTCTTGAGATAGCTTCCAACTTAACAAGAACAATCTTCAGTAAAATTCCTCTAAATCTCATCTCTTTCAGCATGACAACACTAAAGGCCAGCCTTGACTAAAAGAATAAACCAAGAAACCAGTCTGCATAGAAGACAAAAAAATGGAAATGTTTTCAAGCCAGAGAAGGATTTTACTGTCAAGACACTTCTATGAACAGTGAATTACTATCAAGTAGTTAAGTAATTTTGCTGCTCAGTACCCGGCTTCAATCCAGCTAAAGAGTCTAAGTAAAATGAGTGTGGTGATTTAAATCAGAGAAACCTGGGATAACTTAACCCAGGCAATTATGTATTTCCAGAAACCACTGTTCTAGATGTTAGAGCTGTAGTGGTAAAGAGAAGAAGAAGATTCTCCAGAGGTTAGGAGTACCTTCAATACAGAGCAACAAAACTAACTCTAGCAGCAGAGTCACTTCTTGCCATCCCCACAAACAGATGAAGAGAGAGAATGCGAATCATCCAAAATGCAAACTTGCACCTGGAGTAAATCTCTGCCTCTGGCCCCGTGCAAGCAGCAACTATGAATAAATTGTGCACARATGAATGAAGGGTGAATGAGAAGGTCTGTGCTGGACATACAAAACTGCAGCACAGCAACACATAGACTCAGTCAAACACAGTGAGGTACTGCTAAGTCAACAGTTAATGTTGATAGACAGAAATTAAATGCCTACAAACTCAGGTGATGAGTTAGTCAAGGTACCACTTAGTTCTATTGTAAGTGATAAAAGAGCACTGCAGAGCACAAGGACTATCAGTGGATAAACTGAGAGAAAACAAAACATACTTGGAACACYTTACATTGATGTACCATATATTGCTGCAGCAGTCAGAATGAAATATTGCAGCTGTGTTTAAAAACAAGCCAAAACCCTCAAAACCACCATCTTCTAATCAGATGGCAACACCTGATTACTTCATTTTCCTTTAAATATACTGATAAATGTTACACTGTGCAGTTCCAGTGACTGCAATAAAAAGAAAAGCCTAAACAAACCAAACTATTCTATTGTCAAATTGAGGACAATACTGTTAAGCAGCTGAAGAGTGGGGTTTGGAGCAGAAAGTGAAGGTTTGTGGTAGTGGTAAAATTGCCTTAATATAATAATCAGATACTGGAAAATGTTAAATGCAAACCAGCTGAGAATACAGATATATTGGTATGTATTTACATGACTTAACAATTTTATTGTTAGACAACTTGAGAAAAATAACAGTAGAAAATCACATTCTATTTGACTCCAATTACATAAAACCTACAAAATATGAGCACTTCCATGCTATCTCACTTCAGGCATCACAAAGTTCATGTATTCCATTGAAAACAACTCAGCAGACAGCCCTTAAGACAGAAACCAAAAGCAAATGGCTCTAGATGTAATTATACACCCACTGCTGCTTCCTGAAAGAAATAAAAGCAGGGATACTGAGCATGCCTCCATAGGGATGAGGGAGAGATTTCCAACTCCAGTCTCAGGGACATTTTCAAACCCTTTTTAGGTAAAATCAAGCAAAGACATGAAGGAACAAATAAGTCTTTCTCCAGAAAACTCAGAAATTGTGGTTTTGTTTCTGTGTTACAGCAGGTTTTAAAGCATTTCAAATGAGATATTTATCTCAACCAGTTTTAATCTACAGTACCTTATTTCACTATGCCTCCTGCTGGTGTCTTTCCCAAAGAAGAGCCTGAAGTGCTCTGTAGCTTAATGTAYAGCTAAGACATGCCTGCCCTATCCTCGACATCTGCTGCTTTTGGTAAAAACCAAACTACACCTCAGTGTCCCCAATCCGAATCACAAGAAACCTCAAAAATGCTGATTTTACTACCACATTCCTTACAGACGTTTCTTCTTGCTCCAAAATTTTTCTCCCAGCTACAAAAGAAACAAACTCTCCTGCACTCTTCTGATAAAGCTCCTCTGCTTTCAGCTGGAGAGGGAGTTGCAGCCCCTATTTACTCCCTGTCTGATCATACAGCTGTTGACAGATGATTTTAGCTCCCACTAACTTCAATATCAAATCCAATGTGAAACCTCTATTCAGTAGCTCAGAGAAAACAGAAAAATCCAAACAGACTTCAAATGCCCTTCCTAATAGATCTCACTTTGACTTTGCAAATGCAATATCTATAAAGGCTAAAGAAAGAAAAATGAGAACGAATTCTTTGTTTTTTCTCTGCCTGATTAACATGTTGGTATCAAAGCTGTCACATGCCAGTTCTGTTTCACCTTCCTCTTTGGCACCCTAATCAATCAGGCAGACAAAATGACAACATTCTGTGACAGCTACCAATCCTTTGGGCTTGCTAAAATAAAAATAGTATGGTAACCTCAGAATTGTGACCTGAAGTAGACAAATGTGCAGTGAGGATGAATGCATATTTCTGTTAAAGGTGCTCTCTTAAGGATGTCCTAGAATGCTCCCATCTAGATTAAGCAGTTACTACATGAAAGTTTCTAAATTTCATTAACTYTCTACCCCAATATCTGTGCGTGGACAGACTTATTCTAATCTTTTGGAGAACAAAAAGTCCAAGTATTTTATATTCAGTGGTATAAAACACCAGTCAGGAGGCTAGTGGAGAAGAGGAATGGGGAGACATGCTGTTGACAGAATAGACAARCAGAGATGGCATGAAATGCCAGCCRTGGGAAAGATACTGCTGTAAGACAGTTGTGTCTTTTAATACTAGTAATTATATGGTTGTTATATATATTTTGAGATTGGGAACAATGAGTATTTTTCTTGCAAATTATCCATCTTATTAATAAGAAAAGGTATTCCTTTTATCCACTAAAAGTAACTGGCACAGCCAGTAAAAGCAAAAGAAAGAAATAAATATAAATAGGCTTCCAAATAAAATCCTTCCCTAAGCAGTGAAAGAGATAAACGCTGTCCTAAAAGGCAGTGGCCAAGCTGATGGAAAAACAAACATGCTGAACAGTGGTCATTTTTTTCAGAAAAGGAACAGTAACAGAAATCAGTGCTGCTTCATAATTCTACSAATGTCAAAATAAATTTCAAAGAACATTACTAAAAATTTAAATTATTTATAATTTCTGAATTCCCATCAGGGGAGTAGCTTCAACATTCTGGAAATAGCTTGTAAAACAGCCAGTAAGTTGAGTAATGATATGTATAGAAAGGCATATTGAAAAACCACAGATATGCTATAAAAGAAATAATCCAGATCTTCTCATATACTTGACTCTGTATGAGCCACTTTATTAAATGACAGAGGAGAAACAAGGACCTTAGGAAATAATACTTGGAACAATCAGAAGCATGGCATGACTCCCACAGAGACAGGACAATGCRGATAGAAAGCAAAAGAGCAACAGTATACAGTAAATGAGCTGTAAACAGTTAGAAATACTGAAAAAGGTCACCTCTATTCTACTTTACCCTATTTGAACCCAAAAGCTGCAGAATGCCTAGAAAATTCCAAAGGCAGAAATGATAAGAATGCATTAATGTCCCTTCTCCCGCCCATTTTATTACAACAGAAACATATACCCTAAAAGTGTTACTAAGAATGGTATAAGGATTCCAAAAAGATTACAAAATTGTGAGATCATCCTCAGCTACATTAGGGGAGAAAAAAAAAAAGGGTTTTAAGGGGTGAACAAATTTCTGCTCTAAGCACTAAGCTGCAAGTGACCACGGGTTTGGCAGAACTTCTGTTTTCTATTCAACCATGTTTCTYTGCAGATTTTAAAACCCTCTTGGAAAGATCAAGTATTGCCCATATATCCCAAGATCCTTACTTTATAAATTATTATTAACAGTGTACCAGTTGCTATCTTCCCTGTGAAATACTATAGCTACTCAAATACTGATTAAAATGCTAGAATAACAGTAGCAATGAAAAAATTTACTCTGCTAGAGAGGTAGGGAAGTCATTGAACAGATGCATCTAAATCCTATTCAGCCAAAACTGCCTGGAAAAAATGACAAAATCAGCCAGTGAAAGAAACAGCAAATACCTTAATCCCTGTAATGAGAGTATCATATACAGCAAGAACTTAGGCCATTTTAATACATGGTTTATATAGCCTGCTTCTTGGCTTAGTTAAATCCCCTACTACATCTGACTCATGGAAGGCAGGAAACACTTCTCTTATTATACTTTGACCCAGATGTAATGACTAGTTAGAAGAAAACATTCATGCAAATTTATCTTCATTACTCAAGCTTCTCCACATGATACAGTACAAACTACCATCTCTGACAACACCTGGTATATGTTGCTCCTGTTATTTCCATAAGCCAGGTGTGCACAKGCTGACTTCTAAAGCAATGAGTGTTCCTTCTGCCAACAAGGAAACCCTACTATCTCCAGCTACCAGTACTTGCTAAAAGGCTCTTACCTCCAGCATTTACTTGTGTGAAAGACCACTCTGCTGTAGCTTATTGGTCTAAATATGCTACTCCAGAGGAACTGGATTTTAAATGTAATTAATTGCTCCTTTGTATTTCAGACATATATCTTTGGCCATCTGTCTCTGGCATGCTAAGAGAGGCTTGACAGCAAATAAACATATTATTTAAGGAAAGTGTCTGGGAAAACTGAAGTCAAACATGGGATGTGGCTKGCATCATTATTTGGAGTAAGGTATATATTTTCTTCCCATGCTTTTTAATTAATGAGAATGTATTGCTGCTCCTCTTTGTGTTATTCTCAGTGTTTCATTAGTTCCCATCATCTCTCCAGCACCTGAAATCATTTTCTGCTCATTTGACATTAACCATGGGTTATACTAGTGGGTAAGAAAAAATACCCCGTTAGAAAGGATTGACTGCAACAGACCAAGAGTGCATGGTGAAAACACCTGCAGTAAAACATCAATGCCTTTCCTCCACCAAGAAATCCATTGTGCAGAAACAATGTGGGGCAAAGTGTACAAGTACCTGCTCGAGGAGCTGCCGTAGCCGGTGAAGCTGAGACTCCAACTGTTTATTGTGATCTTCCAATATTTGCATCCTTGCTTCCAGGCGACCTTTATGTTGCCTCAGGAGTTTAGCTTCGGCAATGAGCTCGGCATCTTCAGAAGTGCGCTGAGGTGACACAACGCAGTCAGGAGGTGACGCAAGAGGGTTTATTCCTCTCCGAAGATGTTGCTCCTTTAGTTGCTCGTATTCTATCTGCAGACTCCTGGTATATTGAAAAGTGGAGGAGAATGATGACTTAATCAAGTAAATGAAAATAAAAGACTTTTGTCAGATCAAACAGTGTTAGCATCTCCAACTAACAACACAAATTGCTCAAAGACAATGTCTTGACTTGTGTTTTATGGGGGATTGAAAAAAAGGCCGTAAAGTAAAAGTGAAACTAATTTATTTCTTCACAGACACCCCCTCTTCTATCTAACAGAGCCAGGCTATGCAGAACATATGCCTTGAATGTGGATGGTCGTTTGGGGTTTCTTTTGCTAAAATCATGACTTCTAGGTCTTTTGCATCTTCAAGATAGTACATGCATGGCTCAAACAAAAACAAAATGACAATTCAGACACCATTAGGATGATTACGAGACCTTTGCTCTTCCTCAAGGTCAGCAATGATACGCTCCAACTCTCCCCGCTCTTCCTTCTCCACTGACTTGAGTATCTGAGCAGGACTCTGTGGCTGACTCACAGGTGACTCTCCTCCCAGCGTCTGACAATACTGCTGGATAAGGGCATGCTCATCCTCTCTGAAACAATAAACAACACAGATAAAGACAGAGCAGTAAAACATTTATTATGTGAGCAAACACCTCTATCAAGCTGAGGTTGTTATGTTTGTTTGTGGAAAAATACTAAATGAGACACAATTAAGCCTAAAAAACATACTGAAAGGAAACCATATAAACATACAATGCATAGGAAAAAAGAGATTCATCAGTAGTAAAGAATCAGTTTAGTTTAATCTGTGCACGAAGAACAAATGCTGCTAGTGGTTTGAACAGAAAGAGTGAAAACAAGAATCAGTCAGCAATCAAAGATGACTGATTTGAAATGCCTCAAAAATAAATAAAACAAACAAGCATCTTCTATATCCATTTTTTAACRATATGTGACATTTTTGAAATTTTTAGGAAATGATTTTGTTTTGCTCAACTCATAAAATTAGAGAAAAAAAGTCCCATTAAAAATAGAGGAAAAAAGTTCCATTTTTCTCTCTCTATTTTGATATACACATACAATACCTTGAAATTCTGCATTGGTTATAGATTTCCTTCTTAGAGATTCAGGGACAGAAATAAATTATAACACTGTCCTCCTCCTGACTCACATGAAATTACCTTCTGGTAAGGAGATACAGAAGTCCTGACACTTTCAATTATGCTTTAATACCCAAGTGAATTTGGTTTTGTATAGATGTACCTTACTTTCCAAGTTGCTGGCTTTTCTCCATAAATAAAGTCAGATGGATAGAAAGTGAAAGATACCACATCCTAAAACCAGTTTGCTTGCTTGGTTACTCAGGAAGGATGAATCAACARCAGAAAAACATACACTATTCATTTTTTAAGAGAGAAATCGCTGCAGCAGTATAAATGCTGAAGAAAACCCTTCTTAAATTATCTCCTTTAATTAACTACAAACCAAATACTGCATACCTTATGATACCATAAAGTATTGGTACAAACTTTACTCTAAGGATCTCCTACACTTAAAGCATGGTCAGAGCAGAGTGACACACACACGGGTAGTATATACACACATATTCAGATATTATTTAGAAAATAAACTTTTTCACATTAAAAATATTTTGTGTGCTTTTTTCCTGCTATTGTTGGAAAGTAGCAGCTGAGAATTCTGCTATCCACTGGTTATAGAATGAAAAATATCCTCAAGGACTGTCTTTGAAAGCATATGCAAAAAATCAGAAGTTCATTATAAGCAAAGTATTTATTTTCCAAATAAAAGTGTAATAGTGATTTTCCAGACGCTTTTAAAAATTTCTTCTCAGTCTAACATCTTTCATCACAGAATTTCCAAATGTACCATCTCATTTGAAAAACAGTAAAACCAGTTATTTAGAAAAGTATACCCTGGAAGAAATAGCAGTTTCTTCTGTGATGAGAAATGGTCTATAAATAAATGCATGTACAAGTAAAACACATTAGGTGTCTTACAGGCCATGCATATGGATCAAGAGTTTCCTCAGAAATAAGTTCAAACTCCTAGGACAAAAGGAGAAAATACACAACAGGAACAGATGAGAGTTGCAAAAATACTGTTTGTGTRAAGTAAAAACATTTTATCCTGTTGAACCAAGATTTTTTGTTACCTCAGSATACCAGTATCAATTTAAAAGCATTACCAGTATCACAAAATAGCCAAATATTAAATAAATGAAGATTCCTGGTGTSTCTCTCTTGGAAAAGCACTTTTATCATTTAGCAAAATGATTTCGTTCTTTGTAGCACTGCATAAGACARAATTTGTACTTAAGACTACTCTCATGGTAGAACAACACCAAATTATTTCTTCTCAAGGATAACTATTCACTATCTAAACAAAGGTATGGGCCTTCCATTTTCYGACCTGTCATCAAGAGCTGAAAATTTAGATTCGTGCAATCAAAGAAATATACATGAAGTAATGCTATGCCTGCTGAAAAAATCCAAACAAGAAAAAAAATAGCCTGTGAGTGTTCTGTCCACTGGATAAAAAACCTAACCATTGAGTTTGGCTTTTAAAAATGTGTAGAAATTTTAAAGAAAATAATGCACATTTACTTATTTCTTAGCTGTCTTGGCTCTTGTCAGTACTACATTCATGAGAAGAAATGACAACAGGGATCTTTCCTTCAAATGAATAAATTTAATGAATTTTTCATTAAATACATATAAATACATATATATATATAGAGAGAGAGAGTTAAACATAATTGGGGTTGCATGTGCATTTAAGTCCTTAAAAACAATAGCAATATCCAAGAGTGGTGGCTGAAAAAGAAACAGAAAGAAACAGAACAGTGTTCCTTTTCCTCCCCTTATCTACAAAACAAAAATAAAAAGCCTTTAACTGCCTTATCTTCTTCACTACTTGAGTGATCTCAGGGAAATTCATAATCACTATTGTTTTTCATTAATACTTCATGTCTACTTAAAGCTAAAAGGCAAGTGCAGGTAATGGAGCTTGGATCATGTCCCAGAGCGATAATTAAAACCTCCTTGTACTTCTCTACCTGTTAGTCATCCTAAAAAACACCCTTTCCCTCATAASAAAATTTTTGCCAAAGTGAGGTAAACCCTCTTGGGGCTTCAAACTGTGCAGGGCACAGGCCTCCAAAAGGTGCAGAGTACCCTGTGACTGAAATGGCCCCAGTGAGCCAGGAGTGCCAGCAATTCAATGTCACACCTTGGGCRAGCACAAAAACAGAGTTAAAGCAGGCAAGTGAGAGAACACAGCTTTGTTATCCAGGCTTCAAAACACTGTTTACATGTGAATTTAGGTGATACTGTGTGACTACACATACACCCTTTTGTGCAAGGGTGTTGATGATGTCAGTAAATGTTCACTTGATCTAGTTTAGTCTGGTTATTTYAATTAGGCATCAAAATGCTGATGTCTACATTTTGAAATGGTGAAATAGTTTATAAACAAAATTTAGGACACCTAAACTGGATCTTTTTTAAAATAGGGCTCTGTAAAGCTGGATTTATTATATTTATTGGAATTTGTTAAATCTGAGATTCTGTCAAGATTTTGCATTAGGTGTAACCTCATTTTTTAATGGAACATATAAACACTTTTAAAAAAAAGAGTTCACACAGTAAATGCTTACGTACTCTTGACTGTGTTATGATCCAGTAGATGAGATAAACACAACTAAATACAGGTAATTTTATATTTTGGTCTCAAAGTTATTCAATCTACAAAAACTTCATTTCCCTTCTCTCCCACTGGTTCAGAGCCTCAGAAAGCCTACTAGAGAGGCTGTGAATATTGCTCTGCTTTTAGGCATCACATGTTGCAACTGACAGCACGTTTTTTCACAGGCATTTGATAAAGGAAGTCTTCTSAAGCAAAAGTGTATTTTTACCATGTATTCTACCTTTGGTCTGTCTTGCAAAATTGCTAGCTTGAAAAAACACAATCTTGRACCTGCACCAACAAACCTCATGACTGTAATTAGGACAGATTCATTAGTAGCATAGGAGTCCCAGGACAGGGCTTCAAATGACCTGCAACATAAAGTCATTGTTCTATGCCAGGAAAATACTTTCATTTTCAGAATCTGGGACACTGTTATGTAGAAGTGGCAGGAGATGGCAATCAGCAATCAAAATAAAAGCATCATGTAAAATTTAATTGCTCACTCTTTCTTGGTGGTTATTTTATCGAATACCCTGTGTGCTTTGAGAAACAACCAGAAGTACACAAAGTCCTTTGACAGCAGAGACTGTAGTTCCTATACTGCATTTCACCATAGTAAAAAGCAGCAAACAAGACCTCCCAGAAGCTCAGACTTGAAAGAAGTGCATCTCAGAGGAAAAGACTACCCCAACAAAGAAGCCTGGGGAAAACAGCCTCTGAAGTATCCTACTCTCCTTGTGGATGTATATTTTCAAGATGTCTATTCCAAAACACRCATTGTGCACAGAGGAAGCAAGAGGCAAATAAAGCTGCATATAACTTCCTTTAATTGGACTATGCTGTGGAAAGAAAAATTCAGATCTCCTGACCATCAATTTTCATCAGTTAATTATTTTATAATTATATCAGATTAAGAAAACTGATTGCTAAATTGAATTTAAGATAGGAAGATGTGGCTATTTGTGAACTTACTTCATTGACAATTTTCATTTTTGCTGTAGCTCTCCTATTAAGCACCATGTGTTCTAGTCCAAATAAAGTGTACCTTGACCTACTGATGCTATGAAACATACTAGAATGTTTYTAGTGAAAAAGGTACTAGGTGAAAAAGGTACTCAGAAATGCTTAGTCTAATTCTGTTCTTCTCCTAATTTTACCATCACATGAAACAAATTTCTTATTGTGACAAGATACCTTTTAACCACTTATATCATGTCACAGTATTCAGTTACTACATACTGGGGCTCCAGTTTGACTTACATCACATTAAGTAGCAGTGCCAGGTAAAAGTATCAATAGCCTTCACTTCTGCACCTGTTCCTACTTTGGAATGTGAGTGCAGAGTTCCCTAACAAATAAAATTTCAGATATGTTCCAACTCTGCCTTAGGATAAATGTGAAATAGCAYCAACAATGCAGTGGATGTGAATATAAATGGTAGTAAAGGCACTAACCAGAAAAGAACTATTAAGCATCTGCATTTATTCTGAAAGTATTTATACTATGCCCAGTGCAATTCACTTCAGTACGGGCTGGATAGGATTGCTCATATATTACAGGAATAGGAGAGTTGCACTCTTGTCCTATTTCTCTAACAATTTTTATTTTCATTCCACTACACCATGATTTCTCAAATGGTGAGGCAAAGCTTTCTGTCAGGAACACTTAATCATTCTTTGTTGTAAAGACTTATTTTTTTCCTTATGCTCATCTTCGTTTGTGAATAGGTAAGTCTGCTTTAAAGATAGAGAAGCTTTTGCATGAATTAAAGCCAAATAAAATCCATCACAACATTCTAGCCTATACATTTAGAACTGTCTAATGCAAAGAGAAGATGACATGAAGGGAAAATATTTCTATTCCATGAATGTATTTGTATCAGAAAATTCATGCATGAGAGCATTAGAATGTTTTTTAAAAAGCTGGCATACTATAGTAGAGTCTATGCTTTTTATTTTGCTATCTACAACTACTTTTTTTATTAAGGAAAATGCATTTTTAATGAAATTCACACACTTTGAAAAGGGGAGGGTTAGCAAAGCTTAGTCAGAGAGACAGAAGTCACAATGACATTCAAGGAAACAGGTTAAAACCCAGGAACTATCTTTGATGAGTGCTTTCTTAAGCAAATGGCATATTGCAAAATATTTCTGAGAATAAACTCATTATGTTTAACTAGGAGCAGAAGTTTTCTTATTCAAATGTAGATGACTTCTTACACGTAATCTCTGAAGCATGAAGAGTGTTAAAAGTATTGTTGCTGAGCTTGTGAACCTGACAAGACCGAAGACGTAACTTGCAAAATCAAATGCAACACTGCCTCTGTTCTATATTCACAGTAAACTGAAGGACTCTTCAGGACCAATAAAGAAGATTATGAAACAGAAATCCAATTATGAGAAGCACAGAATTTGATTTTCAAACTAGTAATAGTTTCCTGAATGTTTGAAATAATACTGCAAAAAAAAGTTTGGCTCAGGGATTTACATCTGAACTGAAAAAGACATGTATTCACATTTCAAATTGCCCCTTTGAATTCCATCCATATGAGAATAGTTACACCATCCCCATTTCTATGTTAAATGGCATTTAAAAAAATAAGCCATTTGAACTGCAATCCTAATTTCCCAATGTTTCAGCAACTTCTGATCCAAACTGGGATACAAACTTCACAGCTCTGTAGTTCCCTGGAAAAACTTCTTCATCAGAAAGAGCTGTCAAGCACTGGACCAAGTAGCCCAGGGCAGTGGAGTCACCATCACTGCAGATATTTAAGGGAGGTAGATGTGGCACTCGGGAACATTGTTTAGTGGTGGACTTGGACAGCTGGATTAATGATCTTACAGGTCTTTTCCAACCTAAATGACTCTATGACAGTAGTTTAAACTTTAAACAACAGACCTTCAGAATTTTGAGTACTTCAGTACTTATGCCTTAATGAGAGCATGCTTTATAATCTGCAATTAAAACAGAAGGTGCCAYTGTGTATAAGGTTACCTTCTTACCCATACTTTGTTTGTGTAACAGTCCCCTGACTGAGACCCAAATTCAGAGGTACCTGTCACATGTTGGTACACAAGTTTATATGAAGATAATTCTTTTTCTAAGGAAAAGGAATGCAGGGAAATTGTTTTAAAATCAACAGCTGATTTGCCAGTAAAAATTAGGCATACACCCCCGTCCCTTTTACCATTGGGCTGGATGGTTGTTCTGTCTTTGTATATGAGTAGGCTCATTAATTTCTAAATACACAACTCAAGTGTACGAGCATTTAGCTGCCTTCAAGTTTCCAGCCAAATGACAGTATGTTTGCTCTTCTTTTTTTGTAGAAGGTAAATCAAAAGGGAATATTCTGGCTGCATTTCTCTCACTGGTGAGTGTGCCAATGACAGAAACACATTAAAACTGTTTGCATGAAAAAAGATTTTATTTGGTATGTAAATAGAGTTAATTAATCAGGAAAGAGGCAACATTTAAAGGGGATCACATGTGCTTCTTTCAAGCAAAGTATTTTTAAATCTCAAGCTGTTAGTGCACTCATGGATAGAATAATTTAATTATCATTTCACTATAATTGAAACAGTAAATGAAAGTATTACTGAGACCAACAGCATTTTCTATCTAAAGCTGAAGAAGAACAATTTCAGTTTTCCTCTTTAAAAATGCTGATGGTATTTGTAAATAACTTAGAAGAGGCAGAGTCCTACAATGCTGATTTAATTAACTGAACTGATGATAAAGTGAGGTTAAAACATTTTGTTTCCACATTAAAAAAAAAGTATTTATCTCATCAGCAATTCAAGAGGTTCTATGTTTTCCAAGCATAGAGCCAGTGCATTTTAATTAAGGCTTTTTACAATAAAAGGGACACACAATTAAAAAAAAAATTAGTAAAATTAATGTAGGAGTTTGTTTATTACATAGAACAATTCCAGGTACAAAAAGATGGATCAGCAGCCAGAAAACTGAAATATAAATAAGAAGTAGCAACACTGTTCTGGCTCTGAAGAATCTTCAAAGTACAGATGATTTTTTTATTTTAAGAGGAAAGTTGTCCAGGGTCTAGCAAAAGCCTAAAAAAGGATTTCTTTTCTTTTATACTATGATAAAAGCAGAAAAGGAATATAAAGTAGAATGAACAGGGCTGTGGCCTTTTACTAGTCACATGAAATATACTCATGTTGAAGTARAATGACTGGCAAATATAGAGTTCCCACACATCGTCAAGTGAACATCACCAATTTCCACAACCGGTGCTTGGAAAAATTAAACTTAAGGAGCCATCCTTGGGCTCATACTTCGTAGCTCTTCTCACTGAGACTAAGTCCTGTGCTAGAACTGCTGAAGATTATACCATGAATGGATAACCAAAGTTCCTGACAACTGTAATGAGTSTGAGTTACTTACACGCTCCCGGTGGTGGAGCTGCCGTCCATGAGGAAGGAGCCGTTGGTCCTCTCCATCTGTGCAAGTCTGAAAGGCAGGGAAAGACCATGACTCTCAGACAACATGCTGCACAATCTAAACAGAGACAGCGTGAAAATCAATTCTACTTCAAAACAGCTCAGATATGGCAATCTTTGTATACATGGTTAGGAATAAACTCCCAGAGTTTGTGACAAAAACCTATAATCCAGAGGACTTTTATGAGAAACTTATGCTATGATTAATTAATTCTACTTGCCAAACAACAACAAAATCGTATTTTCTAAGTCTAGTAGAATTATCATTAGCATTACCACAACTCTCATGGTAAAATTAGTTAAAGAGATGTTTTCACAGATGGTTTTCTTTTTGAATTTTCTGAAGCTGGACTAACAAAAGAGGATGAATCCTTTTTAAATATAGCACATGCAACATCTGAAATTATGCTTGGCAAATAATACCACACTGTGGACAGACAAGTCCTGTAAAACASCACAAAAAGCAGTATAATTACAGGGAATCATTGCCTACAGTTCCTCATTTTGGAAGCAATTAATCTAAAAAGACCAGATTATTAGACCATATATACAAGGTCTTACAGTTCTTTAAAATCAAAGCAGAAATTTTCTATCTATTCAAGTTTCCAGGAAAAATGTACCTTATGTACATAAGAGACATACATAAAAACAGGAACACTTAATGCTTTACACACATATTCAACTGCACCAAATACAGYTATTTTCTTTACTATAAAGATATCTTAATTTCACATATATTTTTGCAAGTGCATTATGTATTACTATAGACATCTTCAAACTTCCTTTTGAAGGGAGTGTKTAAGGCCCTAAAGAACAGGGAACGGGTGACTTCTTTTAGAATGGAGTAAGTTTGCCCTCCTGTACATTTGTTACTATCCCTGAGGGTCAAAGAAGAAGAAGAAATGAAGGCACACATTGGATGTCGTCTTGGTTGATTCCACCATGGCTGGGGTGGGACACTGTGCTCCAGCATCTCCCCTGAAGGGAAGAGAATCTCTGAAGTGACTCAGGACAAATGAGACCACCTCTGCTCCAGGGCATCTCAAACAAATCTCTTTCACAGTGAGCAACATGCTTACAAGTTACCTTTATGAATCTTTTGATGAAACAATTTTAGAAATTAATCTTCATAGTCCCTTTGTCATACAGGGGAGTAGTACAACCCCCCTTACTTYTAAGAGAGAAGGGCTTGCCCTGAATCCCTTAGTGAATAATAGATATTCCAACTCACAAATGCAGATTACAGCATTATTATCACATTTAGGATATCCATCATTAATGAGGATTTGCTTGGGATAGTATATGGAGCCAGCAGATGGCCCTAATCAGAGAGCACAGAGAGATGGGGAAGGGACCCTAGAGTTGCAAAGAGCCTTCAAGGTAGGATAAAAACTGAAAGCTGAGGAAGGAAATTAGAAACAACTGAGAGGTGACACAGCACAACAGAACAGGGAGATGGTACCTGATTCCAGCCAGGAGATTTTGTAAACAGAAAAGTGAGAGTTGAATGTTCTCCAAACAGTGACAGTGAAGGTTTTAAGCCCTAATATACTGTTTTTGCTGGGCACTATCTTATTAGAGAAGCCCTRATAATATTTTGTTAAAGATGCTTAGCTGAAAAGACCAGAACAATAAAAAAAAWTACTATTTTATATGCAACATATGCATAACAGATTCAACTAGAAAGGACACAATAAAAATTATATGGAAGACACAGAATGATGTCTTCTTTTGTTTGTTTTTATTGCTGGAATAAAAACAATCCTGAGTAGTTTTAGACAGATTACCTGTGAGGCAATAAGTAGTAASCTTTTGATTTTGCTAAGCAATATTTGCACATAGCAGGTACATATTTAGATTTATACCATGAATGATAATTGAGTAGTGCACAGTGCACCTTCAGCTAATCTCATCCCAAGCAGAACTGGCAAGAGGTGAGGGGGAGGAGAGGGAAAACAGCTATTGCACTYAGGATCTCCACTGAGTCCAGAGTTTGAGCTTCATCTGGGCACAAAAAGCCACAGTATTGTGGCACCACAGGCTGAAAAAAGAACCTAGGTAGACAGAAARTTCTTCCATCTCTCTAGAGAAATTTAATTTGTCTGGTTCAGGRGTTTTAATTGATTACAACATGGTCCAGGTTATAGATTCAAATAAATGTCGGGTGATTTATATGAATTACATGTTTCAAATAACTGAAAAGTTCTGTAATGACTTTGTATGTCATTGTGCTATACTACTAAAGGATGAAAATATTTGCTGTTGGGGGACAAAAAAAAAAATATAGGCTGACTGTAGGTAGCCCTTCAGCTTTATTTCCTGCCCTGTTTTCTCTTGGTGCAAAGATCACGTGCAGCATATCCTAGGCATTTAAAAAATTGGTCTGAAGCTTTTTAAGGTGCTCATAAATAAGAATGCTATTAAWTTAAACATGCACTCCGAATTTTTATTCAAAGAAATGAAAAAGTTAAAATTGTTTTTCAGTTGTGGAGATCAGATACAATAACAACAACCAAAGCAAAACCCAGTCAGTTCCCATGGTACTTATTTTTGAGAGAGTGTCTCTGGATAATGTTTCACCATCATAACGTCTCTACCTCCAGATGAGAGGAAATGGCCTTGAGTTGAGCCAGGGGAGGGTTAGGTTAGATATTACAAAAAGTTTCTTCCGTGAAAAGGTGATCCGGTATTGGAATAGGCTGCCCAAGGAAGAGTTGGATCTACCTTCCCGGGAAGTGTTCAAAAGGCACGTGGGGGTGGGTGGCACCTGGGCACATGGTTTAATGGTGAACACAGTCATGCTGAGTTAATGGCTGGGCTTGATGATTTTAGAGGTCTTTTCCAACCTTAATGATTCTGTGATCATCAGCTCCGAATGTACAGAAGTGAATTAACAAAACACAGAAACATTGAGACTGACCTGGCATAACAGACATTTTATCACGACAGGACTAGGGTGACCCCACAAAAGCCACAACATAAAATATCCGTAATTACAATCTACTCTGCTAAAAGCCAACAGTAATGCAGAGTATCAGCCTATCACAGAAGAAAACAAAACCCTGGATCTAATATCCTACTGGGAAAACCTATATATAGAAGAAGTTCAGTTTATTTCAAAGGTTAAAGACGAAGAAAGAAACCAATAATGGCACATTTCAGAAATAATACAATTTTGCAACAGCTTCCATTCTGTATGAGAGATGATAGATTTAACACATGTATTTTACATTTAATATAGCCGTAATCAGAAGCTAATGATTTAAAAACATTCAACTTACTTCTAAGTACAGAGAATGAAATCTTTGAAATAAATAATATCCAACCGGTAGTGTGTATTAAAAACTGCAGGAATCAACCACAAAATACAATGGACTAGTAAGAAACCATGTCTCTTACCTGGTAGCATAYTGTTCTATCCTGGAGTGTGTGTCATCATGAAACAGCTGAGGAGACTGGGAAGGACTAGTTTAAAAATAATAATAAAAAAAATTAGTGGTGTCTAAAGCAATTTATGATATAGACAACATTATTTTTAAATCAAGTTAGACTGATGACAAATAAATACATGCACAGTATTCCTTGTTATTGCTTTGGGTCAGCCATGCCCTATAGTTCAGGGACATCAGATTAGCTGCAACTGAGCTAAAAGAAAACCACTGGCAAATGAGCCTTTCCAGACAAAGGGGTTCTGCATACTCACTCATATTGCTCTGGCCACATACTGATGAGAGTGATAGGACTGGTAGGAAGAAAAAAAAGAGAGAGAAAGAATGAAACTATGAAACTAAAACTTTAGTACCATTTAAGCAAGAGAAAGCTGGAGACACASAAAATATTTTAAACAGCAACCCACCCTGAACCAGTAACAACTGATGTAGAAAAGAGACAGCAACAAATATTGCCATGTGTCATGGAGAGACAGRAGACTGTCCTACATACTTAATTTTGTTACATAAAAATCAATTTAAAGAAAAATCCAAATCAGTGTTATTGATTGAACTGCAGTTCATAAACCATAATCAATTCATTTAAATTCTGCTCAAGCACTGGAATTTTCATTTTAAAATAACTAATAAGATGTATTTTAAAAAAAAGTGGGGTGCAAAAACCCCACCAATAACCCCCCTACATAAGTCACACTTATCAATGCTTCTTTTCCTTATGCATTAAATAATGAGGTAAATACATATTGTATTACATTCTCACACTTGAATAACTATAAAAGATTTTTTTTATTTTCTTTATTTGTTTTTATTAAAAAGAATGTATTATTGTATTATTGCCACCTGCAGGGCGGAGAACTGATGCCAAGAGTTTTCTCAGCATGGTGCTGACAATTTATCTGTATATTTCCCACATGACTGGACCGACAGAATTTTATCCTAACCTGTGATTATAGTTTTATCATTCCAATTTCTGTCAGCACTGGCAAACTTTCATCACATTAAAGCAACTTTACTTTCCTGTGTTGGTGGCAGCTGAAGACTGCCCTGGTGGGTAACATTTGAATGCTCATCGCTTCCTTAGAAGCCAGGCTTTCAGCAATCAAGGATTTTTCAGATTACTTCCTCCTGCATCTTAAACTGCTAATGATGAGGTTTTGTTTACTTACTGCAGATGAAAGGCACAGCCCTACAGTCATGAAAGCCCTCAGACCGTGGGCACTGGCACTGAGCTGCTCTGTGAATGCACAGTGTCTTTGCTGAAGCCTCTCCTGGGCTGTTGCTAAGTGAGGCTGTGTTCAGACAGTGCAGCAGTGACACAGACTCCCGGATGGCAGGGACAGTCAAGCCATGAAACTAATTCTAGCACCCTGTCAACACATCTTAATTTTTGCTCTTGTAAGAGTGTCTTTTGCTGACAACTGCCAAGTGAGTAAATAAAGTGGAGCACTTCTGTCTGCACCATAAATAAAACCATGGAGACACTGAGAGCGCTCTCTCTGATTAGGCCACCAATATTTCTGAAGCCTGTAGGACCCTAATTAAGTCAGACATTTCTAATTCCATGAATTTTGACATAATCAAATAAGCAGTGGACTTCCAAAAACCCAGTCTCCTCAGAAGTACTCTCTGTAAAGCAGCTATTCAGCCCCCACCAAAATTACCTGTTTTGTCCATTACCAAGGACATTGTAAAGTCCATGGCTTTATAATACAATGCTGATAAAAATCTAAGCATAAAATACGTTATTTTAAAAATAATAGAGAAGATCTGCAAATAATGTGAAACAATACAGAATAACATAGCACAAGGCTCTGCAACKGTTGTTGGCCATCTTTTGAGTTTCAGCTTTTTGTTTCTGATAGAATAGGCCAGTGACTCCAGGAGAAGCTACTCTATAAGCCAAACTTACGTCTCCAGGTTGTCACCCTCCAATACTGTCTGCACAGGTAAGTAGCCAAGTCGGGGATGCTTTGCAAAATACTTCTTGGACCGGAATTTATTCTTCAGCACCTTCGTGAAGTCCCGTACATCTTCCCCAGATGTTGTCTTTAAAATAAAAAAGAAATAAAATTCAACATTGCCAAATAGTCCTGATTAATTGTCAATATTATTGATTAATACTGCTGGTACCGTCCTGAAAAAGAATACAAGGAAGAACTTTAAAATTTCAATGATATTAAAATTGCCTTTTTATTGTCATGAGATACGGTACAATAATMATGCTAATGCACCTAAAAATTCTCTTCTGGAAAATAATAGTAAGGCTTCAAATTCCCAGTAAYAAAAGCATTTACCAATTACTTCATAAATTAGAGAAAAATTGACACAGGTTCAAGTCTTAAGCTAAGCATTAATAGCCAATCTTAAAACCCACAAGAATTTAAATTTTGAGAAAAAATAAAAAAGGGCAAAAATCATTTGGTAAGTTAGGAGTGCTACRTGCTAAACCATTCTCTACTGCAATGGCCAAGATTTTCATTAGCATTTTCTCAAGTAACCGAATCTCTTCCTATAGGATTCTGCCACTACCTGTAATATTCCAGAGTCAAAAAACCGCACAGATGAAGTGGTGGCCAGTGTACAGGCACCGTTCAAAAGCACAGGTAGGCCTGATAAGAACAATTAGTGCCTGAAGTAACAAACTCAGACTGATTCAGTGGTGTCCTTACTACTGCAGAATAAGATTAGGACATAGATTAGCCACAAGATTCCACAAGTCAAAATTTACAAGTTACAATCAACATCTTCCATCCCTCACAGTCAGAGTCATGACCGATGCAGCCTCTTCCAAAACTGATAAGTGCTTAGCCCCATCCCTCTCTGCTCCCTCCCTGCCCACCACCTATCCTGAGAACAAAATTAAAATTTATTCAACTACTTTTAAAAACCCCTTTAACCASTGATAATCACTGCAATAATGGCAGGACTGCTTTGATAATACTATTCAGCTAACTTCGGCTACAAAAGCAGGGATACATACAGGCATAAAATAAATACAAGRCAAAAATGGCAATAAAGAGATCTGCAGGAAGAAACAATAGTATACAGTCTGCCTTTAAAGTGTATGAGCACTGAGTATTTCAACAGAACATCCCTTTTCAGTTGGTACTATTAAGCATTTTCTCTTGCAACAGCAGTAAAGAAAACGTGGCCATTCACCTCCAGAATTACCTGAAGATTTGCAACAGCTTTTACAGACTTCCAGCCCAGCCTCTGTAACAAACTACAAATTGCATTCCTGTACCCTCTGCTTTGGGAGAAGCCTGTTAGGATCAAGGGATGCCAAAGCYGATGAACAACCACGTGGAAAATAGAGAGGAAGACTGCAGTTTTGTAATCTTTTTYCTGATGTACTACAAAGAGACCTGGGGGCAGGTCAGGCAAACTACTCTCAAACATAGAAATACTTCCATATTCATCTATATATTTTAATGTATGTATAATATATGCAGTTACAAACTCTGTAATTCACATCAGACAAGCAATAAAAACAGTAAAACAAACTGGTGTTGATAGGAGTTTCTCATACATGGCTTTAAAAAGTAGACAACAAGCAGAAATTTGTGACCAAGGGTTGTTTGAACCTCTGAATTTTAATAAAAGTGAATCCAGGGAGGGTTCACAAAATCATTCTCAGAAAGCATCTCTCCAACCACTGCACCATCCAAAGAAGGAACATGAGGCATGCAAAGGGCTGCTTATTCTTATGCAATAGTAACTCCAACAGATGGAACTCTGCCTCAAGGCCAAGGAATGAAAATTTTAATACCTACACATTGTAGAAATAAATGTCTACTGAGCTGTCAGACTTTTACTCTGGTATATTCTTTATTTGATATGACAAACTGATTCTCAGAAAGAGGACTAACATGACAGTGTTCTGACTGAGCTCTGCAAATACTAACCAGTGCAATCTGACCAGACTTGAAGGAACTATTTTGATTTACATGCAGTTAAGGTGCAACTCTGAAAAATGTCTTCTATTTTTTTTTCTTTTGGGCATATAACCACAAAATACAGTCCAATCCAAAATCATGCCAAGGGAGATGTATTATAACATTTTCCTTTAAAAAAAGAATAGCCAGGCACTCTTGTGAAGAATCTATCTTCTAAATTAAAACTAGCAGGTACCTTGTACACCTCCTTACATCATGACATCTTGACTATTTCCACACAAATCAATAGGACAAATAACACYATTGTTACAGAACTACTTCAAAAGCAAAAAAAACCCAACCAACTCTCCTTCACTGAAAATTCAGTCTGAAGACCATGCTTTTGAACTCAATTTAAAATCTCAGTTCTTAGAGTAAGACAAAGTTCAGGAAGAAACATTTAATATCCATGGCTGCCACACACAATTAAAAAACCTTTGGTAGCAAGACAACTCAAGATGTCACTATCTATAATCTGTAACAATTGACACACTGCATCAGCACTCTTCAATACACCAGCCATGCACAAAGAGAGTTCTAAGCAACAAACTAAGATACAATTACTTGTAACCCAACAAAAATTTAAGAAACCAGGATTTCATGGAAAGCAGTGAAAAAAATATGAGCATGGTGAAATATGTTTTCCATACATATCTTAAAAACCCAGCTGGTGTATGCTTTCAATCAACTGGAAATAGAACAAGCCTTCGTTAGTAAAAAGTAATACCAAGATTGTAATAAACTAATTGCAGAGATGTAAATTAAGTAACATATAATATAAAAATTACAACAACTATATGAAACATGAATAAATAGTATAGAATACTCATAATACATATATATATTTCATTTTATTTATTTCTCACTATTCTCTTTTTCAAAGAAAGAGTAATAGTAGAAGCCCATGTTCTTATCCCTTTCACTTCAGTTACCTATCTAAAATGATGACTAGTCTGCACCTAAGTCATCATTCCCTTAATTACATTTATTATATCTAACACAAAACCAATTAGCTGTTTTAATATACAGAGTGAAACTGATTCCCAGAAGAGATGTGAACTTCACTAATGTATGCTGTCATTAAGCCCAGGCACATTAATATAACACAAGTGCCACTATTGAGAGGATTTCCCTTAAAAAAAAATTCTAAAAAAACCCCAAACAAACCTGTGTGGGTAGTTATGTAGGACTATTCCTAAATTAGATGCTAGGAAAATCTTTGAATATTTTTACATATCTTTGTAAATTTCTACATTAAAAATCTTATTTTTCCATCTTTTCAGAGAAAGAGTATGTAAAGGTGAAAAACAAACTAGAGAAAGCTTGCATTTCTAACACTTAAGAGAGAATTATGTTTTCAGATGCTTCTCATACCGATCTCTAAATCCTGGATGAAAGAAAAGACATAACTCATTATTACACCTTTTTTTTTTTTTTTTAATTTTCATCATCAATTAAATTAAATTGAAAGGTAGGAAAATGCAAAACGGTATTACAGATTAAAATGCAGTAATTACATATAGCTATGTGGGGTAAATGGTCCTAATCTGAAATTATGAAGCAAACCTTACCTAATACAAATATCACCAAAGTCACTAAAAAGGAGAACATATTCCTTAACCCATTCTCCACATTATTTTAAATTTGATAAGAACTTACTGTGCTTCTGAAAAATCCCTTTATATCCTACACTGAATTGTTCAGTTCAAGACAATTAAATGGTCTTCCCTCCATCTGTGACTAAGCTCCAGGTCTAAATGTCAGTTTAAGTAATGGAAGCATTTTTTAACCTATTTATTGTGAGTATTCTTGATAAAAATGTATTAATATGCATTAGCAGTAGGAAAGTGAAGCTAGGTTTTATTAATGCAGTTTGATGAGTATGTGCACTTGTACTCTGCTTTTCAACACTGGCCAAGAAAGCAACATTTTAACATCAGCAGCCTTTGAATTTAGTTGAAAAGGCAGAGTGGATGCACGCTTCCTGTTCAAGCTATTTGTACTGTAATATAATGGATTCTAATGAACAATTCAGTGGCCTTTGGTACTTTTATTTCATAGACCCAGGTCTATGCTATTTTTCAGGCATTATTCCATTTAAACATATAAGCTATTCTACTACCTGCAAAAATTTTTGCAGTTCTTGACTACTGTATTTCATTTAATGAGTTCAAAATGTAGAGAGGTTTAGCAACAAATTAGTATACYAACCATAAGAATAAATAAGAATATATTAAGAATATATAAGTAAGAATAAATAATACAGGATTCTTTTTATGAATTCAATTCTTCATTCCTAGACCAAATAAGACTAGTTAAAACTAATCTAGTTAAAATAGATTGCATATGGGTACTGGTTATGGAAGTCTAACAGGTATCTAAGCCTGTTCATATAATGGGTCATTTCTTCTTACAGAAATGGAGGTAGCAGAGTGTACTCACATCAGGACGCAAATAAAATTCCAGCTCTCATACTCAGCTTCCAAATTAACAGGGGTCAGTGCTGAATCTCTAGTTTTATGCATCACCTAAATTATATGCCATTTCTTTTATTCTGCTCCACTTAAAACTTTCCCAAGTTCCTTCCTTTTCCCCCTTTTACACTGGCCTTAGTCAAGAATGCCATTTTACTCCCCTTATTATCCCGTAGTGGATTCACATCATTCCTCCTATATTTCATGGAAAGAAGGGACTTTTGCCTTATGTTACCTTATTTTACACCTAATACTGCTTTAAAACTACATTCTTTCTGCAGCAGTAGCAGAAATCTTCATTATAATACAAGCTATCTCTATTCCCAGGGACAGAGAGGATTCCAGTCATTTCCAGAATATATTTTCCAGTTTGTCAGYCTTCACTTGTAAATGGGATGGCTCACAGTTACATAATGTGAACTTGTTTAACAAGAACTGAAAATTCATCTTAGATATCAAATCTGCTGCTTCAGACAAAACCTGGTATTCATCAGAAATATACCAAAATGTTCTAGGGAAAGTACAATACCCCATGCCAGATGTAATCTGTATTTGACTAACTCAACAGGAAGGATATCTTATCCTGCAGACCAGCAGCATCATCTATTTCAACACCCCTTACACCTCAATTTCTGAATTTTCTGCATATTATAGGCAGTAACAAAGAACATTTCTGTTCCATTAAAGATGAGGTTTATAAGGAGAAAAAAAGTGAATTTTTAATGATGTCTACTCATAGACCTCCAAATTCTGAGGTTAGAATAGTCATGTGATAAAATATAATAAACATTAAAACCAGCTGAAAAAACAACAAATCTACCTCAAAAATATTCTTCAGAGTATACCCTGACATGCCAATTTATCAATAAAATCCTAACATTTGGTTATAGAATTAATGAAAATACATTAACATTACTCATGTTTTTTTCTGACCATAATGAAGTCAAACCACTACTTAATAGAATTTGAATTCCATTACAGAAGACACACCAGACAAAAAAAGAGAGGGAAAACACAGGTAGTAAGTCCAGCAGCAAGAGTCAAATATATCAATGAATTTTTGCAACTATAAGAACACACAGTATCTTCTAACACTATTGAAAATTTGGCTCTATTGAATCAGCTCTAGTTACATTCTGCCCTGAATTTTTATGAGCATGAAGACATTTCACCACTGTTGTACAGAGCACATATCAACTATCCTGTTAATTTATTTGTGACTGAGTTAAAATTCTTGAATGTAAACAACTACCTGATAAAAAAAGTGAGTGGTATTTGCATGTAGCAACCCAGCCACTCCTTCGGTTAAGAAAGACTCCTACGAATCTCCTTAACAAATTGTGTTTGAAACATCATTAGGAAAATACAGTGTTATAAAACTAATTTTTGTCAGCTACTGCTGGTAAAATCTCTCACACCATTTCTGATTAGAATCTCCACACCATTTCTGGKTAGAAACTATCAATTCTGTTTTTTTCTAGCTACACATCAACTTTTATATAACCCAGTACAGCAATTACACAACAGAATGAAACAACCTATTTCTAACCACATTTCCATGAAGCAAGGAAATCCTGGACTTGAAAACAAAGATAGATCATACCCCCCTAAAAATACTAATATGCATTACTAGAATATTAAATACTCTTTGCCACGGTATAGCAATAGTAAAGCGAGTCCTTTTTCTCTGACATGTTCTTACCTTTATCATGTGTGTATATAAGAACAGCAGTTACATTTAATATTCAAGCTCTGCTTCACCAATTAGAAGTGAAATTTAAGTTCTCTCAGAAGTGGATACTGCTACCTATTTCTATAGAATTCAAATGCTCCCCACATAAAATCAGCAAAACCTGGAAAGTTCCTGATGCCTTCCAGAGAGATAGCCATATTAAACACGTGAAAAAGAAATCCTGGCTAGGTAATACAGATTATAAAAAAAATTTAGACCTCAAATCTGGGTTGTTCTCCATTAGAAACACTGAGTAAATTGATACTCACAGGTATACAATATTCCACCATTGGATAATGCAATTTATGCCCCTTTGCTGTACGGCCAGAAAAGAAACAGCTCTGACAGACATCATAGTTGAAATGTTTTAAGCTCCGGTACCTGTAAGAACATTAACAAAGTGATTAGAGCTTTACTTCTAATTAAGCCTCACAAAGCAAATTCTCTCTGAAATGGTGTCATCCACTTCTCAGCAGCAACAACACGAGGACAGAATGAGTTTGTTGGGATTAGCTCCGAGAGAACTTTGAAGTGTGCGAGTGTGCACAACCAGAACATGGGGCAYGACCCACACTCACCATGGCTGCAGGCCCAGGGACACCAGTGCCACCGCAGCAGCTGCAGGGGACACAGCAAACCTGCAGCCCTCTTAGTCCACAGAACCTTCCTACTCTACACACCTACAGAGTATTTAAAAGTTCCTGTCTCCATATCAATSTAGAGAGCCACTGTCAATTACCTGCTGCCCAAGTAGCTTTGATGCAGAAAATCTTACAGGCATCAGCTTCATTGATGGACTGGGAAGAATTTATAATTTTAAAGTCTTTACTGACTTTAAATTACATTGCTTTAGTTTTTCTTTTCCTTTATTTACTATTCATGTGTTATTTCAAAGAAACTMTCATAAACCAGACTGGTTTATTTTAGTCTTTACATCAACAGTTAAAGGTTTGTAAATCATTTTGATGCTCAGAAATTCTACACATATTYTAATTTCCTGAGAAATTAAATTCTCAAGAATTCATGAATTGTAAGAAYAGCTTAAAATTCAGTTAAAAATAGACAATGATTTGTTTAGTTTTGGTTGTTTTTTCAAGAGAATATATGTATAAATAGGCCAACAAACTTCTACAGTATCCCTTGTACTAAATGTAGTCACCAGGAGCATGATTTATCGATTTATTTTTTTATTTATTTGACTAAATTAGCAATTCAGTTCTAGATTCCACCCACTGTTTCTATGCTATGGCTGTTCTGACTGGATGAGGTTATATCATTTGTATGAAACTAAAATGAGCTAATTGAACCAAATTGAATAGCTACTGAAYAGTTCAAGTTTAAATTAAATGGCTTCCAGAGAGCAGTTTTCAGTACCCATCCACGTTTTTCCCCTGTTGAGTTTTATGTTTTGTTTTGCAAGAGAATATGTGTCTATAAATGTAAAGGTTCACTTTAAAAGATGCTGATCMAACTTGTTCGTAATCTTTTCTCAGAGCCTGTGCATTAAATGGCGACATTTACCTTCTGCTAAGATGCAAGATGCCTTTGTTGTTGCAGATCTCTAATTTCATTGTAGAAATTACTTAGAATGACCCATTCTAAATGCGTCCTTGTCTTCTTTTCTGTCTCTCTGCCCTCCTGCATACAGTATAACATAGCTGAGCTAGAGCTTTGTCCCCCTATGCTTCCTCAAACAATAAAACAAGAACACTTAGAGAATTTCATCTCAAGATAGGCAACAGTTTGATCAGATTAGTTCTGCAAATACTCACATACCTATACTTACAATAAAAAAAAAAGAAAAAGAGGGTTGCTAGCTCAATCCCATAAGATTGACTAAAGCCAGCATCCCTAAAACTAGGCAAGATGAATCTGACCTGAGGATTCATATTAATATTCTCTAAAGTAGCAGAAAGATRGAGAACAGAGAGCACGATGAACAAAAATGACTCATCTGCCTAGATACCTAAAGAAAAATCTTAGAAGCACTTACATGATAGACTGCTTTATATTTTTCCTAGATAATACATTAGACTCCATGACCACAGTAGARAAAAAAGTCAGTTATGCTGAACTCTAGCTCTAGCCTGTACTGCAGATTTTGGAGATGGGGGTTGCACCACTTTATACACTGGAGCAATCAATTCACAAATGCATGTTAGTCATAGCAATACTTAGKAAGGGTATCAACGACAGTTTAGGAGAATAACATGGAGAACATTCCCCATGTAACATTTTCTTTTAGAATTCACACATTTCTTTGAAAAGACAAAAGTTTGATTATGTTCAGGGACATAGACAGGGACTTTGCAAGTCTCATCACAGCAACGTATTGGTGTTTGTTTTAAGCAAGGAAAGATTGATGCTGAAGGGTGTTTTACACTGCCTGGCTTAAGTTAGTTTCCCAAGCCTTATGCAGGAGAGCAGACAGCCAGCCCAYGTTTTTTGTTGCTCATCACGTGCTTTTGATGTTGTGTTTACAGAACAGATGGAATGCATTTATAYTTCATTTGCTATCTCTTGGATCCACCAATCCAAAAACATCTGATGACAGCCCACCCTGTACCTCTGTCAGCCACAGGACCACTGGGTGTCTACCAGTGGCACTGCATGAGCCAGAACTGCACCAGCTCAGGCCACACWGTGGCCTCCCCATGGGCAACAGATCCTGTCTTGAAGAAGGAAAACAGTGGAAAAACAGACAGAAAGAACTTCATTTGTTGGAAGACTTTAAAATGTGGATATTTTCAGAGAAACATTGCACCTAACACCTCTCCTCTTACCTAAATCCAACAATTGGACACTCTTTACAGATGTTGCACTTGGCCTGATGTTTTGCTGTTTCTGCAGCTGCCACACGGTGTAGAACTGGTAACCACACCATAGACTGTGGTTCTAAGCGCATCCAATCTATAAATTGTTTTACAGTTATTTCTGGCTTGTTGTGGTTCTGTGGAGAGAAGAAACCCACATCCAAATTTTAAAAAAACAAACACCAAAAAAACCAACCAACCAACAAAAACCCACAAACCAAAACAACAGACACCCACAAGCAGATTTTCCTTAGGATTCTATGGAAATAAGACCCCAACAACCTGCATGAATTCTTTTCATTACAGTTTAATCCAAAAACATTTAGAGGATACAAGAAATAGCCTCAATGAAAAAGAAAATAAAGAAAACAAGTCAGTAAGACTTTAGAAGACTGAACGGCTGTGATAGAGTAGACAGATGGTAGCAAAGATGGAGAACATAGTAAAGAAGTAACAGAGTGCATAGTACAGCCATCTTTCAACAGAAAGCACTTGAAAAATAAGTATGAGCATGAAAGGGAAGCACATTCTTCAGTTCAGATACACTGAAGACATGGCCATCTTCTGACTTAAGACTGATGACAAAATGCTAAAAGTCAGTAGTGTTTGCATGTGTGTAATGATTGCCCCAAGACTCATCTTTTTTTTATTGTGTTCTAAGCCCACGGCATTGTTTTTAGTGAGCACATTAAACACAACACACACATATAACAAACCAACAGGCAAATAAAGAGCAAGAAGGGAATCTGCCATTTACAGGCAATCACTGCAAGAATATAGCAGAGCTAATATATTAACACAATTGTTTTAAGAAGCAAACAAATACACGTCCACATTTTTTTAAGTTGTAACCACCAGAGGAGCCTAGCTATAAAGGTATTGCATTCATCAACTTCATTAGCAATAACAGAGCTCATAGTTCTGAGCTCAATGGAAGTAATAAAATAAAGATTAAAATGAAAGCTATTCTGAAATGGTAATACATGATGGAAATCAATGCTTAGGCTTCTTAACCTATTCATGGTCCAAGTCCATTTTTGGCATTAAGAGGGAGRAGCATGAAAAAAAGAGTGTGTTTCTTCCTCACCAAATTGTTTTCATCGAGCTGAGATAACTGGCATGYAGCTGCACATTTTCTCTATGCTCTCCTAATGACCAGGGACTGATCTTGAACTAYTCATGTGAGATGAGGGACGCAGCCTCATCATCAGTATAATCGCAATAACACATCAAGTATTTAAACACTATCTTCTTGTTAGTACCCCTCACCCATAATTGAATAGCATGGGAGATGAGGCAGATCCTTGAGGGACATAAAGATCATTCCTCTGTCACACAGAAAGTCTTTGAATAACAAATGAATAATTTATTTCAGCATGACTCAAACCACTCAAGGCCAGTGATAGATATGTCAAGCACCAACCCTTATTGTCTGAAGCAGCAATGTTAAAACATCAGGGGAAGCTTTACGTGGTTAATTGGTCAAACCAACTTCCGTAAGTATCTACCAAATTATTCATGACCCGCACAAACACTCTTCCAATCCTAATCGCCTGAATCCAGAAATTAATCTAATAGTTCTGGAAAAAAAGCCTGCACAATTGCATTGTTCAAAGAACTAGACCAAAATGTAGAAATCTCTATTAAAGACTGGCAAAAGAAAATCCTCTAAAAGTTCACTAAAATCTTTTATGTTCAATTCAATAAAATCAGAAATATCCAAGTCAGTAATTTTATATAAGCCATGGTGTATTTTTAAATCATATACAATTTCTGACAATGCTCAAACCAGCTGCTTTCATAAAATAATGCACCAAAGCAGTATTAGCTATCACTAGCACTAACATTTGGAGCCTTAGGCATCCTTGAAAAAGTCAGTTAGTTGTGTTCCATTACAACATCATGTTTTTAATTCTCATCTTCTTTAAACAGACAGACACTCCTTGCAGCCTCATTAACCCCCTGCATGTAGTGTGGAGCTGCACAGCAGGCTGCAGGAGCTTTATTCCATGTTCTGATCTGCCGCATAAAGCCTCAAAACATAAAAAAGACTATGCTTGAAGTTTCAYGCAACTGCAAGGTCTTTTGTCTGTAACATAATGCTAAATAATTTCCTGGTGCACAAGGTCAAAAATTACTATCAACATCATTTTCTYGTTCTGTTGAGATCATGCCTTATTCCAGCTGCAAAAAGCATGTGGTTCTCACAGCATCAGGTTGCTTTCAACAGTGCAAAGCAGGATGATTGGCTGCTACAATATTTTTTAACAGCTTTTAGAGAGGCAAACACTGTCAGAATCATGAAGATTCATATATTCTTTTGGCTAAACAAAATCTGTTTGATCCTCTCCTAAACCGTAAACCATCTTTTGCAGCTGCATTTTCACATGAATTTCCCATACTTAGTTGCAGGAGTATATTAATTTCTATTCAAAACTCYGTGGATGTTTTTATATTTCTGTTCTCTTTTTACATTGTTGTGCGTAAGTGGAACTGGACACTCCAGAAAGGGTTTGGTTTTGTTTTGTTCTTCACATGAAGGTCTTTATCTTACCTGTTGGAAGCAGCTGCGCACACTGGGTTCAATGTTGCTGCCACCAAAGGCTGCCACTTCACCGAGCTGTCGTGGGATCTGGATAGCATCGTGAAGCAGAAGGCCCAGCTGCCTCTGGTCACACATTTCTGTAGGGCCTGCCACCTCCTTGAAGAGGTCTGCAACATCAACAAAAGACACCATCTCGTTACATTTCCACATACACTCCTTTCATTCAGATAGCTGCAGCTCAAGCTTATAATTTCTGTATTATTGTCATGGCTACAAATGGCCACTRTCCCATTTACAAGAGTTTACCTTCACCTAATCTTGATTTGTAACCATACAAATGAGAAAAATAAGGCCAAATAAATGAAAYTTTATGGCTTCTTGTGCTACATGGTGGACAGGAAGGTGATTTGAGGCAGCACAGCTTCACCAGCAAAAATTCCTGCGTGACAAACCTAATGACCTTCTATAGAGTAACAACATTAGTGGACAGGGGCATGACYATAGATGYCATCTCTSTGGACTTCTGTAAGGCTTTTGACACAGTCTCCCACAACATCCTTCTCTCTAAATTCAGGAGAGATGGATTTGATGGGTGGACTGTTAGRTGAATAAGGAATTGGTTGGATGTGGCCAACAAGGGGGTAGTTGTCAACAGCTCAGAGTCCCGATGGACAACAATGACAAGTGATGTCCCTCAAGGGTCCATATGGGGACCAGTGTTATTTAGTGTCTTCATTAATAAAACACAYGAAGGGGTCGAGTGCACCCTCAGCAGGTCTGCAAGTGACACTAAGCCAAGTGGTGTGGCTGACACACCTGGAGGACAGGATGCCATCTACACCTGGACAAGCTTGAGAAGTGGGTCCCTGGGAACATCGTGGACTTCAACAAGGCCAAGGTGCAAGGTGCTGCACCTGAGTCACAGCAACCCCCAGTACCAGCTCAGGCTGGATGGTGAAGAGACTGAGGGCAGCCCTGTGGAGAAGGACCTGAGGGGTGCTGGTAGGTGAAAAGCTGGACATGTGCTGATAAGGTGCACTTGCAGCTCAGAAAGTCAATCCGGGCTGCATCAGAAGTACCTGGCCAGCAAAATGAGGGAGGTGATTCTGCACTCTCTG
The DNA here is from genome assembly GCA_003546035.1 of Mixornis gularis. Classification (NCBI taxonomy): domain Eukaryota; kingdom Metazoa; phylum Chordata; class Aves; order Passeriformes; family Timaliidae; genus Mixornis; species Mixornis gularis. The sequence continues at coordinate 1,143,902 of QVAJ01000141.1, forward strand.
CTACTGTGAGACCCCACCTGGAGTACTGAGTCCAGCTCTGGGGTCTCCAGAACAGGAAAGATGTGGAGCTGTAAGAACAGATCCAGAGGAAGGCCAAAAAACTCATTCTAGGAGAGATGTTCCATCACTCTGAAGAAAGGCTGAGAAAGTTGGGGTTGTTCAGCCTGAAGACTCCAGGGAGACCTTATTGTGGCTTTTCAGTACTCAAATGGGACTTATAAGAAAGCTGAGAACAAARCATTTAGCAGGGCCTGTTGCAATAGGACAAGTAGTAATGGTTTTAAACAAAGAGAAGGTAGATTAAGACAAGTTATTAAGAAAGAAATTTTTTACAATGAGGGTAGCAAAACACTAGAACAAATTGCCTAGAAAGGTGGTAGATGTTCTATCCCTGGAAACGTTCAAGGCTGGATTGGACAGGGCTCTGAGCAACCTGATCAAGCAGAAGATGACCCTGCTCATTGCAAGGCATTGGTCTAGATGACCTTTTAAAGCCCCTTCCAAACCAAACTATTCTATGATTCTRTGAAGAAGAAATAATATTTCAGATATCCACACCTTATGCCAAAAAACCATGTCATGCTTCAGTTGGTTGAAGACAGAAGCATAATCAGTCTGAACTGAGACTGGAAGTTACCACAAGCCACAGCTGGCCATGTGAAATAGCTTAAAGCAAGAGCAGCAGCCAGAAAGACAACTTGAGCTTCACTTAACAATGATCACATTTTCTTCCTGGATAACCATGTTGACTTCCATGCACTTTTTCTTCACTGATTCCGTTTTCCTAAGGTAGGTGTCGAGCCCTGCAGTATAAATGCATGAACCAGGATGACTCTAACAATGAAAAAAACTGATRCTGAAAGAGATCAAGGAAATTTTTCCAGATACAGGCACTAGGAAGGAAGATACTGCTTGTACCTACACTTACAGTAAAGCACTGAGTTAATAGGCCTGTCAGCAATATAGTTATTATTTCTCAAGTGCTTTCTTAGCACGTTTCTTTGATTCGACAATTTTAATTGTCAAAATGCTCAGCTAAAAATGTTAATGTTTCTGCCAATACTTTTGATTTATGAACTCTCTAGCTGTGTAYATTAACATTATTCACAAGATTAATCTTTTCTGAAAACATCTTAAATGCTGAGTTTATCTAAGAAATATTTCTTAATTCTGTGATTTGTACAAATTACAGAARAAGTGGAATCAAATTATTATGTGCATTCCAGCTGTTTTTTACAATCTCCTTTTGSACTCGATGGCTGGCTTGGATTAAAGCTCCAAGTAATCTTAAAAGGAAAAGAACCCATTTATAGTATGCCCTTACTTTTTTATGTTTCCCATCAGAACAATCACTAATAAATTATAAATACATGAAATTTGAAAATTCAGTCTGACTACACTTCCAATCAAGAAAAAGACAACCTTTGTTCAGAAACACTCATGAGTAACTTATTACATGGTGTAAATTGTTTTGCCCTTCATTTGGAGGGAGTGGCAAGCTTTGTCAATGTGCCTCAGACAGTCTGGGCACACTTTCTTTTTCTTCTCAAAGGAGGTGGAAGTAGAAGAAAATCTTCACAAAATAAAAATCCASATGACTGAACTAATTTTTAGAACTTATTGTATTTTTCTCACCCTTTCTTGCCTAGTCAAACAGCAGCTATAGCATCTTGTCCACTCAGTGTTAAGAAAATAACCAACACAGACAATAGAGGGGACAGAATTAATACTGTACAGCTGCAAGCTCCTCTTGGCAATCCCAGATCCTGGCTATCTTCTTCAGCTGAGGATGGGACAGTTTTTCAATTTCTAACAGTCAGTTTAAAAAYACTGATAGTACACTGGGGGTTGGGGGGAAGGAGAAAAGAAATTGTCTTATTCTTTCTGTTTGCATCAGTCTGCAGTGGAAACGGGCTATAAAAGAACAATTCATTAGCTGCTGGAGCTGGGAAGCAGATGAAGTAATTTCCTAAGCTTTAAAATTTCAGTTGATTGTGGAGCTGCTAAATAGAGGAAAATGTGACAGGAGAGGGAATARTGATTAGCTAGGAGGAAACCAGCAAATACCTTTGAAGAGCTCAAACTCTTCCAAATTATTAGCTTCGTAACACTGGAAGCTGTGCCACAACCAAAGACTGTCCAGGTGCAAGGAGTTCATGGATGGTATCCTCTTTTCCCAAACCCCTCAATGCCTTCAGTGTGGCACACGGTAGGAGAAGCTCCTAAACTGAAGGCATGGAAAGGAAGAATGCTCTTGTTATCTGGCCTACCTACCCCAAATAACCCATGAGCTATTCCCTGGAAAAGGAGGCRTAGCAAGAGCATCTCTCAAGTGGGAGATGGAGGAGAGTCTGTTTTAGCCCTGACAAAAACAGAGCATCCAGGCACCCTACTCACCACCAACAGGAAAGAGGACTACACACATCACCCGCCAGCAATCTCAAAAGCCACAACCTCTATTAAATGGTTGTGTTAAAAGTTTGTTAACATGTACATAYGCACTTGTCTTGGATTGCAATGCAAGATGTGTTCTATTCCCATCTGCTGAAACCTGTTGAAGAGGTGTTTTTCTTTATCTCATAACTCTGGGGGGAGGGGGCAGGTATCTTTCTGTTAMTGGGCCAGCTGTTAAAACCAGGGGCAGTGTTCTTATCTCTTCCACAACCCATCCTCCCTCCAGGGGGATATCTGCTGTTAATGGGCCATTAAGGCTCACCACATGACAGATCACCCCATTGTAAGATGCTCCACCCACTGGGAGGAGCCAAACAGTCCTACYTGAATAAAACCTGAGATCCAGAGCACCAGGATAGCCTGTTCCCACTGGATTCCCAGRGGAAGACTACACCCACCTCGTCACCACTGGACCCTTCTATAGGATCATCTCCACTCCAACAGAACCACATCTGTCACTCCAGGAAGACTTAATTGGACTGCTTCCAACRCCCKGACCAACAGGGTGTCAGGTTGTGTTCTGACTGTTAGTGTTTTTGGTTTTTTTTATTTTTGTTCTTTGCTTTTTTGTACTGCTATATTTTTAATATTCCTAGTAAAAAACTGTTATTCCTATTCCCATATCTTTGCCTGAAAGTCCCTTAATTTCAAAATTACAATAATTCAGAGGGAAGGGGTTTACATTCTCCATCCCAAGGGAAGCTTCGGCTTTTCCCCGGCAGACACCTGTCTTTCCAAACTAAGACAACACTAAAGCAGTTTCAATATAAAATACATTGATATAAAGGTTAAACTGTATAAGGGACTGTACCAAAGGACAAGAAGAATGACTGAGGAAGCAGAGAAAAGATTATTCAGACCTGAGACATATGAAAAAAAGCAGAAACCAGGAAAAGAGAAATCAGTTAAATAAATTCAGCCTCACACTAAGTATTTTCAGGATTTCAGCCGGTGGGACTCAAACTGCACAGCTGGACAACCTGAAAAAAATGTACTTAATGGTTGATAAAGAAAGGGATACTTGAAAATATTGAAAATTATATTATCAAAAGGATAATAAAATGAAAGTAGAAAGATGTCCACAACCCACATTTTAAGTGGCATTGTCACAAATAGAATGCACATTCTAATTTCTTGTTCCTTTTTTTTAGTTAGTTCCAAATGGTTTGAAAATTTACAACATAAACATAAAAGTAAAAAAAAAAACCCAACACATTCCAAGGATGTTGTACACCACTTGAAAACTGAACTGCTTAGAAGATGAGATTTATTAAGTAGCCCTCCTTTTTCATCTCAAATCATAAAGATTTTACTCATTAAATGATATGACCCAAGAGCTACACACTGTAAAAAACTCCATACAAGGTTTTTTTCTGTTTCTGCTGCCAGTTTGGGTTTTGGGTGTTAGAAAGGAGTGCAGGTAAGAATGAAGGGCACACAAATGCATTCTTATGTATCTCACAAGTGACCTTCCTTGTCAATAGAGAAAGCAGAGAATAACATGGTTATGGCCAGACCAGGACATTGGCCTCATCAACAGCTTACAYGCCTGAGACTCCTCACCCTAAAGCATAGATGTAAGCAGCTCACAACTACTGCATACTTTTGGAGGTCCATTTTTATTCTCATGAGCACTCAGCCATTTGCTTGAAGTTAAGCATGTCTTAAACATTTTCAGGRACAGGCATTCTTTAATTGAGGGTTCAATGTTTCCTCTAAAGCAATTGTTACTCTTAATTAAAGATCCATTCTCATGTCAACCCTGAAGTCTAAAATCTTAAAAAGAAGCTTAATTAAATTAAAAAAAAATCACAGAATTTTTTCCAGAAAACATTTTTTAGAAATGGGTCAAGTGAAAAGATCCTACCTATACTGGAAATGAACATACAGTCTCTAGGAAGGCTGAACATTTGAACAGCAAACATTCCAGTCAAGGGTTTTACAAAAGAATTAAGGGTTTATCCTAAACTTTTTAAAACAAGAAACTTGCTTATTTTACCACCAACTACTCTAAGAAGAGTATGCCTCTCCAAGGCTAATGCATTAAAGGCACAGCCTGTGCTCTGCTGAGGGTTCTGATCACAACCATCCAATGACTGTCACACTCAGAGCAGCCTGCGACTGCCAATGCYTCAGAAATGCTTAAAAGAAACAGCCAAAAGGAGAAGCAAACTTCAAGAATTGGTTCAAGAAAGGGAAAAAATCAAAAGGCAGGTAATTGGTATTAAGCACCCATGCTTGGGGGTCCTGKTTTTTTTCTCCAAGTGACTGACTTTCTTGAAAATACTCAGGAATTCCATTACAATTTTCACTCGAGGACTGAAAACTCAGTATATATGACAAAATCTCTCTCCACAAGAGATGATTAGTAGGGTATGACAAAATCAAAAGAATCAAAAGAGCTCATATCAAAGAGGAGTCTGTGACAGCTCGTGCCAGAGGACCCCAAAACGCTGACTTCAAAGCCACTGCAAGTCAAGAACAGTACCTGACGCACACTTCCTTCGTTAGCAAAATTTCTYTTGGATTGAAGAGTTCTTCTGTGACAGTTTTAAGGTTCATAAGGACAAAAAAAGCTAACAAAGATATCAAAGCCTGGCACATTGATCAGAGCAGGAGTTACAACAAAAAGGATGCATTATCTGACTATTAATTCTCTGCTTTGAGAATGCAAGCAACTATTTTAATTTCAGACATATTTCAGGTTGAAGTTACGATCACTTGGTTCAAAAGTCTTCTGAAACTTACTCTCTACTAATTTTTTAGGACTTCTGTTGGCATCCTTCAGAGTAAAAGTCCATCTTGTTGACATAAATGAYGTAAAATCAAAATGTAGCCACCATCAGCTGCCATTTTAATTTTATTACTAAATGCAAAGCAACAACATAAATATGAAGCTGACCTAGTAATTTCCTTATTCTGCTTCAGTGCCTGTATTGAGCAACTATATACTAATGTATTACCAATAGCAATTTAATGGGAGTATTCTCAGGTTTCAGAGCTTTTTTTAAACCATCTTTTCCTTAGGGTTATCAGTTTATCATCCACAGTCTAACTCCTACACTTTATGAAAGCTTTTTATTTCACAAAGAACAGTAGATTACCTTCTGAATTGTCATTATGGAACAAAGGTATGTCCATCAAGCTCTTTTTTAGTTACGGAATACTTTACATATACTTCACATGTATGTCAAAAGTCAGAAGGAAACTAAACACCCCAAAGTCTCAATATGTCATTCAGATGTCAAAGTATGTCCCAATGCATAAAACACCTCTACTTTTGTTCAATGTTAATGACTAAGTTTACAAGATTGCTTACAAATGCTCTTAAGGAAAGCAGAAATTTTTGCAGAGCTCAAAGGTACCTGGAGCAAACTCAGTCTCTGTATAATTTTTTCATGTGTTTCCAAAATGAATCAAGGAACTACTGTAAAGAACAGCAAATTTAAGATTATGTGCATAATATGTAAATGTCCTCATCTCGAATGCTCTAATATAGCACTTCATTTTTTTTTTTTCTGTATTTTTCAGGGCCTTTTTTTCCACAAATTTACTCAATTGTCTTCTGGTTCTGCATTTATTTTTGTGAAATATTTTTATATTACTCAGCATTTCTCAAGCTTGTGAGAGTACTAAATTCAACATAATTAAAACTTTCATTGTGCAATTCTGGCAGAAAGCACATGTACTGGAAAACCATTTTCAGAGTTCAGATAGTCTTTGTCATAGACCACTAAATACAATTGYTAGATTTTGATGGATTTCCTTGCTTTATCAGGTATATCAATCTGATGCAATCAGCACTAACTTGCTTGACTTTTCCCTAAACAATACATRTACAAGAGAGAACAGAATCAAATATAATACTTCTCTATCTTCCACACAGTTATATTCTCCTTTTCTTTTGGGGACTGCAGTACTGTCACTTCTGACAATTCAGAATGGACAGTAATACATTCCAGTCAAGACATAAATCCCACTTTAGCCATTGCCACTGATCATAATGAAAAGAAGTCTCTTTCACTTACTCCAAAGAAAACTGCCTTGCAACAGGCCTGAGAARTGTTTTACTACAAATTTTGCTAGGTGCTTTGTCATTGTACATGACTTAATTATATAGAGTAGTTTGTAAAARAAGTTCTTCCTTACATCTGTACTTCTCTTCCAGAAGGCCCTTAGAAAGAGACATCAAGCCAATTTTCAGGGACTGCACTCGAATTTTTCCAGTTCGGCCACTGAAATGATAAAGACAAGACAATTTAATACAGTTTCATTTTATTCCATTCCAACTCAAGTCTATTAAATAATACAAAGACATTGGAGAGTTATATTTCAAATATACTTCTGATCTCAAAAAAAACATTAACACTGAAAATCACATTACAAATTCTTCCCGTACAAAAGCTCAKCTTGCCTTCCAAGTGGTTTTACGTGTCCAAACAGCATGTATTACTACAAAAGAACAAACATTTAGTTCTGTGAAGTYCTAAAAGTGATTTATTAATGTGATATACACAGAAGAAATACACGAGCACCCAGCAGGAAGGCCTATTACTCAGTGTGAAACACAAGGACTGTAAAATAAAACCAAGTTTTATATAACAGTAATTAAATATTTTTCCTTTTTGTTTGTTTGTTCTTTTTGTTTTATGTTTAAAATGTTTTGACATACACAATATSGGGATATAAATAAGCAATCACATGCATTAATTCAATGATTTGGAGCTGTCATTCTTTTTAAGCAAAGTCACTTCAGGCTCATCTTGTCCAGCATGAAAAAAAGTATGTCCAAACTTAAAAAAAAACTTGAGAACAGATAAGTGGGTTCCAAAGCAAGCAATGTTAAGCCTGCAAGGCAAATGCTGTTCAAAAAGATACTGAAACAACAAACCCAGCTTACATGGAAAAGGACAATTTTAAAGTTCAGAAGATCAATGCAGAAACATATTCTTAAAAATTCTTTCTTCTTTCAAAYATGAAAAAAACATGACACAATTTGTCTTTAAATGAGACAATGCAAAAAAAAAAAAATCTTCAGAACAGAAAACTGTATCTATGACACACATAAGGTTAGCTGGGTCTTTCACCAACAAGTAAGATAACACTAATATCACCTCAAACCTTACTTTGGTTCTTTCTGCCACACTGAAGTTATATATCCTTTAATTACTTCTGAAGTGTTTATTACATATCGCTTTCTATCCTATCCATTCAGCATATGGTCTGCTGTCTGATTTACTCCATAAATGTTGTGCTGAATACAAAATCATTAATTTGCTCCTGGGTTCTTGATAAATTAGCTAAGCAACTTACAAATATTAATGCATTTGTCTTCACAACATCATCTAATCTAGTAACACTAGACAGCASTATCTTCATTGCATAAGATGGAACAGAGGTACAGAGAAATTATTGCCAAATTAATCAAAAACATCTATTACTTTTACTGCCTAGTTGGAAAAATCAGGACCCAATTTTCCAGAATGTTATAAAAGTGCCACCTTTTTATATATTCAAGCTTAGCTTCAAATTACCTCTTTCAATCACAGACACTACATCATTCTGGCATACCTTGCCATCTAAATGGCTCATTTTACACCCTGATAAAGTTATTTCCCTATTCCTTCCTGTGTATGGTTGTTTGTGCTTTAAATTTATATTCATCAGAAAAAAAAGTGAACGTTTATTTGGGTTTGATTTAACTCARGACTGGCCACATAATTTGTTTATTAAAGACAGAAACTGAGACTTTGCAGCTAAAAGATCAGGGCACAAATGTCAAGGCTTCAGGGTTCTCCTGATTTCAGGAGACTTCTGCAGGGTCTTTGAAAAACTTCCTTCACACAAAAAGCATTTTCCCAATTAATTAGACAAATGATTACAAAGCCTGCAATAGTACATTTTTTGAAAGAGTAACATATTCACCCCTAGTCTCTTTCTTGGAAACAGATAAATATTAGCACTGTAATGACATACATACAGTAAAAAAAACCCAACACGCCAAAACCAAATGCCACATACACTCCCTCTCTCCCCCCAAACACGTARACTTTGCAGTCCTGACATTTCCAAGCCAGTGGTTTAAGTTTTCCCAGCTTAGTGAGTCAAAAAACCCCACTGAGATTAGGAGGGGCCTCAGAACAATGCCCCTGCTCAGCCAGGTAGAGCAGGTTTTCCTGAATCATACCCCATCACTGCAGTATCTTCAAGGATGGAGACTGAACAGCTTCTCTGAGTAACTGTTTGATCATTCTTACATTAAAAAACATCATGTTTCATATGTTTAAGAAAAATTCYTGTGTTTCAGGTTGTGCCTGCTGCCTCTTGTCCTGTCACTGCACACCACTGAGAAAAGCCTGGCTCCATCTTCTCTTCTGCTCTCATTAGGTATTTATGCACATTGATAAGATCCACCTGAAACTTCTCCAGGTTGAAAAGTCCCATGTCTCCCAGCCTCTACTGATACATCAGTTACTCCAAGCCCTTCATTTTCTTCATGGTACTTCACTGGACTCTTGCCAGTTTGCCCACATCTCTTTTGTCCTGGAGGAGTCCAGGACTGGACCCAAGGCTCCAGATGTGTCTCATCAATGCTGAGTGGAAGTGCAGGATCACCTCCCTCGACCTGCTGGGAGACTATTAGGCTACTYTTCCACAAGCCTGTCTTACAAGGTGCCTCTGAATGGCAGCACAACCATCCAGTTGTCCAACRTGTACAAACACCTAAGAACCAAAGCCTTATAGTGGGAAGGTTCAAGAAACTTTTTAATTTCTGAATTCATAAAAATTTATGGGTCATATATGCCACAAATGTCAGCACATTATTCAGACTCATTATAGCAATACAAGCATGCTTGTCATTACAAAATCAATTGATAAGGCCACTTTAAGCAGCTCAGATTTTTTTTGCTCTGATCCTGATGAAGGGTAGCCTGACTCTATTCCTTTCTCTAAATAACTTCCTAACACAGGGTTAGAATCCAAAACTTCTTGACAGGCAAACAGTCTATACCAAAGTCAAAACAGAGGCCTTTGAAACCTGTAAATTATAAATATACTAATCAGGATATAATTATTGCTAAATTGTTGAATGCAAGTATAAAACTACTGTTTACCAACAATGGTATGCAAATATTCTGTAGCATTGTGATGGCATAGATGTAGTACCTATAAGCATTTTATCCAAGTAAGTGAATGCCAAAAGGGCAACCAATGATAGACATAGCTGCATACAGGAGTTAGTCAGATTAAAAAAAGTTGTCAGACAGGCAACAAGATCAAATATAAGAGACTGCAAACAGGAATACACAATAAAGAATCTTGGAAAGCAAAATTATAACATGAAGTCTAGAGGAGCCCTATGTCCCTGGAGGGGTAGGGACAACAGCATAAAAAACATCAGCTACCAGCAAGGAAAACTAGAGAATTAAGAAGAGCCCAGAGCCCTTCAGCCTTCTCTTGTCCAAGAGCTCTCAAGCCTAGACAATACTGGCACTGCAGCTGAGGACTACCAGGGACTGCAGCTATCAGTTATCTGCATAGCCCAGCAACACGAGGCAGCCTGGTAGATCAATGAAGGTCAGCAGACACGTCCCCTTGATCACCCACAGACAAGTCAGACAAAGGAGCTCATTTTCCTGCCTTACAGAGAGCCAGAACCTTCCCMGAGCCTTCTTACTGCTATCACAGCCTGCTAAGCTGCTCCAACGGAGTGCTCTATGAATCCAAACAGCCATCATAAACACAGGGGATGCAATCGGAGTGCATGCAGAAAACTTCCATCAGCTACTGTCAAAACCAGGGCATAAAGTTAAGGCTGACTGAGCAGGTGTCTCATCCTCATTCCTCAGAAGTTCAGATTTTACTGAAATGAACATGCTGGTAAGGCCTGGGATATTAACAGCCTGGTGTTAGAAGCTGCCAGGTGTATGAGTGCAACGATAAATAACRAAGTTGTGATTCTTCAGGGGAAGATTGGGCTGCAGAGAATGATCATGAAAGACAGCTTTGATCATATGGAAAATGTCAGCATAGATACCACAGATACCCTTCKCAGACTAACGTAGCAAAGAAATTCAATTTAAAAGAAGGCATTATCAAAAGTATCCTAGCATTAAAAAAAAAAACCCCTAAGAAAATTTAAAAGTTGAAATACAGAAAGTCAGATAAGCATTGCAAAATCTTTAAACAGTGCACATAAGAGTTTCTTTATGGGTAATTCTAATTGAAATGAGTCATCRCCCTGAATCAGTACGTATAGAAACAACTCATTTCAAGGGGTGTTAAGCTTTTCCATTAGTACTGAAAGCTATCAGTCCTTTTTATATAAATGATGTCTGGAGATTTCAGCAAATTTGACAGTATATAGCTGAAAAGAAAAACCACCAGCTATTGCTTTTGGATGCTTTAAACACAGGCCTAGCCAGGGTATTTTAAAGAGCAAAAAATCTCCTTCACAGTTCTCATTGTAAGTATCAAGATATTTATCTCTAACTTCATTTTAAAAAAAAAGAAAAAGTCTTTGGACTAGCCAAAAAAACCCAAAAAACCAACAACTTTAAGTTTGGAAAGTGTTTATAAGGGCAGATGTTGATGTCTGGAACGACCCTTGAGCCCTTGATGTAGTAAAAGTCACTGAGTAATTTTAGTGTTTCTCTCCTTTGCTCAGAATGAATCATTCCTAAGGTGTCAGAAAATACCAGAAAATAACATGCCTTTTCTAAAAATAAATTGGTTCTTTTTAGGGGCCAAAGACATCTGCAGGTTAAGTCAGGAGAACTATTCAGTTTGCCATTAATCTGTGAATCTGTAATTAAATCTCAGGTTAGCAGCATGTGACTAACAGATACTTTTTGTTGGCAGTTTAACAACTTGACACATTTTATATGCGTAACACCAATGCAATATACACAATGGAAATGCCAAGACACAAATTAGCTCTTTTGTAAAGGCCAGTTTAGAAAACAAAATCAAAAATTCCAGCTTAGAATTGGTGCCTGGTCTTCTAGCATTTCTTTTTCTTCCTGGAGTGAATTTGAAAGGGGAACAAGGAAACACACTGTGAAACGTAATCTTCTCTTAGTAAACCTTCATCCTCGATTTTTCAAGGTTTGAATAAAGACTTAATTCAACGGGCTTGAAGAATTGTCTCCACTAAGTTTTCAACATAACAGTCAAGGGGAAATGGGAGAAACTGGAAACATTGAAAGAGAGGTTTTCTGCTTACTAAATGCATTTTAAATATGAACAGATTAAACAACTGACTTCTGACTGAAGTTAAGATGCAAAGGTAAGCTGAAGAAAATGTAGTAGATTTGTGTTCAGTCTGCACAAAAACAAAAACCAGCCAGTAACTACAAAAAAAATCCTGCCATTATTACGTCTCTTTTTCTAAATTGCCAATAACATTTAAGTCAAGCAACTCACTTGATCTACTGCTCTATTTGCAAGTGGTGTGTTTATTTACTCACAATACAGAACTCTCCAAAATAAAAATAAATATGGGAAGAAATCCTAGTCAATATTTGATGGACCCTCTAATTTTTTCAGCAGTAATGGGGAGAAGTCTGAMTAACAGAAATGTCACAATATTTAAAAGCAATGTTTGAATGCCAGTAGCCAGCACATAAATGACAAATGGTTCTATGCACTCTGTTCCCTCCTTCCCTCCCCCCTAAAACCAAAATAAAGTAAGATATCCATGAAGTATAGGAGAACTAGTATGTAACCCTCTGAGGAGGAAAAAAAGCAAAAAAGCTACGAACGGTTAGAATTTGGCACTGAGTGAACATATTGAAGATAATGCATACATCTACAAGTAAAAGCTCCCATTTGCAAAGCTGGGTATAAGAATTTTTATCGCTATTCAAAAAATACTTTTGCTCTTTTCAACTTCAAATGGGGAGAAAGAAAATAAATTTTGTAACGACACTCATGGAGCTTAGAAATTCCGATTTGCAATTCTGTTTATAGCTCTGAACTAAAGCACATATTCAATCAAACACACTGAAGCAATCACAACCTGTACTGCACTACTGAGTCTTTAGTCAGCCCCAAAAGAGCCCTGAAATGCCTTTGTTGAAGCAATGTGAGGAGACACGTTTTAGGGCATGGAGGAGCTGATGGAAACCAAGTCTCTCCCCAGTTTTTACTACACAAGGAAGGTAAGAATAGTGAATGCCACTAAGAAAAATAAGCAACAAAATCATGACTCAAAAGCACAACTAAATAAAAGCAGATTGCTTGCAGGTCATGCAGGCTGACATAGGGCAGGGCAGAGAGAGCAGAGTTCAATTTCCAGCAGAAGAAAGAAAGGATGAGAGGCTCAGAAAGAAGAACTGGCCACAACACCACAAGGGGCTGATGAAGTGGGTGTTTTTTGGTTTTGTTGGTGGGGGTTTTTTTGGGTGGGTGTTTTTTTGTTGGGTTTTTTTCGTTTTTTGGTTTTTTTTTTTTTTTGAGACTTAGTTCTCTGTCTGGAAACAAAGCAAATGTGTATTTAAATACACCCACAAGTTCTTATTGTAAGCATCCCAAAATATTCTTGAGGCAGACTCAATGCCCTTGGGAAATACAGACTTGCTGCCAGGACAAGGGCAGATGGACCACGTAACACCAGCCCTCAACATTGATCCATGGCAGGAGCTGCATGTGCTGAAATTGAGCCAGAATCAGGACACTGCTGACCCCCCCAGAATCAGACAGACTTTAGTGCTGAGATCACAACAACCTCCATTCAGTAGAGGACTCAGGGCAGGGAGCTCAGCCAGGATGATGAGTGCAAGTAACTAAGGGTAAAATACATGAAAAGACTGYCTCCAACTATGGCACAAATAGAATCTGATATGAAAGGCAATCAATCTGGGAAACTTGGAATATTCACAGGAGGAGAACAGCTAAAGCAGTGTCCTAGCTCTCTACACACACACACACATATTTCTTGAAATCCTTTCGATGTTTCTTTGGTAGTAGTATAAAAGCAGTGTAATCTCAGTTCAGTACTGAGCAGGACAGCAATAAGAAACATCTTATTGCATGCAACTTCACTTTCATTATGGAGACAAAAACATCAGAAGATAATTTTTTAATAAAGACATTTTTCAGGCTTTATAATTTATAATTCCTGGGGGTACAAACAGCGACAAAAACCACCATTTTTCTTACCTATCATACACGTTGAGTAGCCAGTTAAGACACATGTCTACACAGAGAGGAACATTCACCATATCTTTGTGTTTCTCTTCAAGTCCAYTGTAGATGGTAGTGAGACAGCTGATCACATCCTGGACGCCGATCAGTTGATCATTTTGACTCAGCTTGTGCTGTTTGAAAACTTCACTTGTCATGTTGAGGTCCAACAGGTCCACTAATAATAGATTTTTTAAAATAATAGGATTTAAAAAAAAAAAGAAAAAAAAGTGTGAATACAGATGCCTGAACATAACATTGACAATAATTGTTCAYGTGCAAATTGTAGCAAACACTGCAAACAACGACCCCAGTAGGTTTCATTTAGTAATATTATAGTGACAAATCATTCTCTGTGACAAGTCAACAGCACTTTGGCACTATTTATTAAAAAAAACTAGAATACAAACATCATAATGATACTGCACAGCTCAGAACAACATTAAAATAGTTGCTAAAGTAGTCTTTGTAATTAGAGGACTCTAACTTTGGATGCACACACAGAGAATTCACCAGGCTTACAGGATTCTTCATATTAACCATAAAGCAGAATCCTATAAAATCACTATCGCTTTCGATAAAATGTAAAGCGAAGCAAATTCTTAGGTAAGAATTCTTTCTTAAAGGCAGTAAAAATGTACTGAGGCCTGATTAACTGAACARCAGTTGCTAAATTAGAGCTTAAAAGAAAGCAGGGAGACAGACACAGGAAGATTATTTATTGTAGTTTTCCAGAACACTAAATACTATGTTTCCTTGAAAAATATTTTTATCTCCTGTATTGCAGAATTCTTTGTATAAGTAGTTGGTGATGCAATTCATATTTTACAGGGAAAAGGGTTTTGCTCTCAAAACCATTCAAATGTGATTGTGATAATCCRGGGTTTGCATGGTGAAAACAAAAGGCCATCAATGAGCCCTTCTAACTCCTTTTGCAAAAAGGAAGTGGAAAAGACAAAACATAAATGGTAAAATCCTCAGTGRCTTTTTTTACAGAAGCAAGGACTTTAAGTAAAAAAAATAGCTGCAATGTATTAGCATGCTTGCTACCATATACATAACATGCAGTTGAAGTGTATTAAAAGCTCATACTGAGCTGTTTGTGAACAGTCAGTAACACATTTGCACCACAAGTGTCATCTCTCAAATTAAAAAAAATCCACATGACAATGACATGTTGTGAACTGCTCTTCACCAATCACCACAATGAATCATAGAACCAGAAAATGACTTTTGTTGGAAGGAACGTTAAAGATTTTCTAGTTCCAACCCCTCTGCCATGGGCAGGGACATCTCCCACTAGACCAGGTTGCTCAAAGCCCCATCCAGCCTTCCTTTGAACACTACCAGGGATGGAACATACACAACTTCTCTGGCCAATCTGTGCCAGTGTCTCACTATCCTCACAGTAAATGATTTCCTCCTGATACCTAATCTAAATGTCTCCTCTTTTAGTTTAGAACCRTTTCTCCTTGTCCTATCACAATGTATCCTTTCAAAAAAGTTACTCWCTATTTTTTATAAACCTTCCTTAGGAACTGAAAGSCTGCTCTAAGGTCTCCCTGGAGCCTTYTCCAGGTTGAACAACCTCAGCTCTCTCAGCCTTTCCTCATAGGAAATGTGCTCCATCCCCCAACCAYCCTCACTGCTTGCTCTTGACCTGCTCCAACAAGTCCACATCTTTCCTGTGGCTGAGGACCCCAGATCTGGATGCACTGTCCACAAGAACAGAGAGGGAGAATAACAGTGTTAAATAAGGACCCCCAATTAGCAGCCTGTGCAAATGGGGTAATTCTATCTGGGCTGGAAAAGCAAGAACAACAGAAAAAGAATCAAGAGCAAGGTAACATTAACCACTGAGCAATTCTGTCAATGATCATCTACCAAAAGAAGGTTGCATTCCCAAGCCCTTTTCCCCTRCCTACCCTTCCTCACATCTTCATAAAGTGAGAAACAGTACCTCACACCTTGCCTTTCCTCTCTTGCACTAAAATCGRTACATTCTGTTCTGACCTCACAGCRTCAGATTTGCAGGGGYTTAAATTTGTTTGGTTTTCATTTTGCTTTTTGTTTGTTTGGGTATATTTTAAGCCTCTCTCTTGGGCTTGCAAACAAATGCCAGCCATGTATTTATCAAAGAGGCAGACTGGTAATTACAGCAAAACACCTTGCCACTAGTTTGACCTGAGGTAGTCAAAATGTTTGGCAAYACACTCACTGCAGCACAATCTTCTACAATAGCTATAAAGGATGTGATACACTGGAAAAGGCTCACAGGCATAGTTAAAAACAACATGAACCCACAAAAAGTTCACAGTGTAACCCTGACTACTTTTTGAGCTGTGGAGGGAATGAAGCCAAGTGAGGTTAACCTGCAATCTGATGACATACATACTGAACTTAGGAGATGGTCACTTTTCATGCTTTCCTTTCATGATTTCAAAAACCTTCATGACAAAGAAAACCCCATAAAAATTAAAAATACCACTTTGCTGGTTTTGTTTTGGGGTTAGCTTTTATTTTAAGTTTGGGTTGTGGGAGAGTTTTTGCTTGTTTGTTTGTTGGGTTTTATGTTTTCTGGTTATTTTGCAACCTGTTTCTGTAGGGTACTTTAATGGCTGGCTAAAAGCAGGTAATTAACTTCATAAAACAGACTGACAGCACATGAAATCTGCCCTTTTTAAAGCTGGTGAAAATTCAGAAAGCTTTGAAATTCCAGGAAGTTGTAGCTTTTGGGTTTGGCTTAACATTACCGTCCTTGCACTGAAAAGAAGCAATTCAACAGACACTGCGCCTGCTAACTCCACATCTTGATCTGCTGGCATTAAGATCCCTCATTCACATTTCTGCCGAACCATTCCAGAAGGACCTGGGACAGGTACTTCCAGTATTTTTGTACTAAGAAACACAACAACTCTGATGCTATACTAATGCAAATTAAGCTAAACTTACACTTTTGGATGGCACTATCCATGGAGAACAACCAGAGGAAATTACTTCCATTCCT
This sequence comes from Mixornis gularis, assembly GCA_003546035.1. Classification (NCBI taxonomy): domain Eukaryota; kingdom Metazoa; phylum Chordata; class Aves; order Passeriformes; family Timaliidae; genus Mixornis; species Mixornis gularis. Next base: position 1,160,550 of record QVAJ01000141.1, read on the forward strand.
GCTCACTTCAGCACTTACCTAGCTGAATAAAATTTGGGACAGGCAGTTATCCTATCATGCCATTTCTGGCATGATGCGATACAGGTTGCAGTGCATTTTTGCAGTACCATTCTGCATCTGCTTAAACATGCTGAATGATCAATCCTGCTCTCAACCAACCAATGGGCACAAGGCSCATTTCTCCTCTTTCTGCAGCAAGGAGACTTCCCCAAAGAAAAAGAGAAACCATATCATTCAGCACCATTAAAGCAGATGTGAGTGACTGACTCAGGAGCAAGTAACTACATGCAGCYGCTAATGGCAAATTTGAGGCTGCTGTAACCCCATGGAAAATAGTCAGGGATTATTGTGGAGTTTTTTACTAAAAAGACCTTGCAAATGATAGCAGTTCCTGCAAAGAGACTGTACTATTCCCTCAAAGAGGGAAGTGCTCACAGCTGTCTTAGTCCCTGATGTCTAAATGTTCCATTTTTTTTCCCTTGTGTGGTTGATATTCCTATTAACATTCTTAAATTTTAAATCACCTAGAGGAAACCAGCAATAGAATTCCGAATATACATGGTGATTTTCTTCCCTTTTTGCCTTTCAGTGATTTCCGTTTTTGATGATTTGTTTTGACTTTTTGTTCGCCTCAGCACATAAGTCTTTTTGAAGCCTTCTGCTTGCAAACACCTTTAAAATGCATCTGCAATTAAAATTACAGGAAATACAATGGAAGACTAAAGTAACTCAGACCAAAAATCAATGGCAGTAGCACAGAAGATGACGCTTTCCCCACCTAAAAATAAAACCAATCATTTATCAAGTACACATATATAACAAAGATTTTTTGGCTGCTGTCTCTTTCCATGTAGCACAGAGATGTTATAAACTAACAGCTTCATAGATAAYAAGGTAGATTAGACCTGTAGAGATGAGTTTCACTCCTAGCTCTTTCAGAGTGGAGCATTCTCTTTACTTCTTACTATTTCCTTCTGTCCTCCCTTCCAACTGCCTCCCCTGAAACTGAAGATAACAGGAGGGCACTTCTGAAATCTGTGAATGAGGAGAGCTAACCATGGCAGTTATTACAGAAATTGATATATTTTGCAGTAAAACCAAGAGGAGAAAGTATGTCCSTCTTCAAAGCTTATTAGAAGTAATAAAAGTGAGGCTTGATCTATACAGATCACTAGAAAAGCTGCATGTCTGTCAGAAATAGGCAGCAAGATTAGCATCTGTCACATACAGTCTGGTTTTTCCCACTCTTCCCTGAGGAGGAGCTCACACAAGGAGAAATTTACTCTGCTTTGTGATGTCTTGCTTTGATTTTTGTTTTTAGGTACATGTTGATGAATACTTTATACCCTGCACACTGATAAGCCAAAAGCTCATGATGTTCTTTTGTCTTGCTGGGAGATGAAGCTGTAGTCCTTTGTGGGACCACAATTTGTAAGAAGAAAATTTGGTAATATCATACATCTTTCTACCATCTGTTGCCAATGTGTTTCAAAGGTCTTAAATCTACAACCTTTACTCTCATTACATCTCATATCTCCTTCCAAAATTGCCTAGTTTCATTTTGCTTTTTCTACTTTACCCTGGTTTTTTTCTGTTAGATGTGTGTTCTTATGTATTTCATTTTCCAGAGTTTTTAAAATTCTGTTTGCTTTGCACAGGAAACTCAACAAGAGCACAGATCCCCAGAGTGTGGTATGTCTTGTGTGACTTGGAGAAGTGCCAAGTCCAGAGGCCAGGACAAGATCTCCTGATCTATCACCTCTGAGTCTGTTAAAACTTTGACTGAACATGGTAATATCATGCAACTTGCTACTGAATGAAACTTTAGTTGTGATACAATAAAAAATGCTTTTTAAATACCTAGCAATATAAATAAATAAATTTACCTATAGAACAGAAAATTTGAGATACAAACAATTTTTAGTGGGCTCACCATTTCAACTTACCTGCTGCACCTCTTTTTTTTATTAACTTGTTTTATTTATTTGCAACAATGACACCTACTGTTGGCAATTCTTCTTGCCATTTTGTTGGTTTGACAGTGTGTCAAGGAGGACTCTGGTCCACTGTTAATGTTGTTAGACTGAAGCTGACCCTCCCCCTTCCCCAAGTACAGCAGAGAAACCATGTCCTGAAAGGCCCAACTCACAGCACAGTGCTTTCTGCAGCCTGCGGATTTTGATGGCCGTGCGGTAGGCGGAGAAGCGCACGTTGTTCAAGTCAGCTGAAACAGCAGAACAGAAACATGAGCAGCCCTGAAAGTAGAGCCCATAACGTTCCTTTACACATAAACCTCCATTTTTTGTGAAGAAGTCTGATATTCCCTTCTCTTCTCTGCAATGAATTAATGGGATATATCAGAACAAATTAAAAAACCTGAGAGGTTGGGACCTCAGTCCAGTTCACCTTCAGGGAAAGCCTCCTGACTCTGACATTTCAGGACCCTAAAGAGAGAGGCCCTTCAGAAATGCTGACACTATCCTGGCACATGTAATGCATATATATATACAGGAGAGTTTTACATATGTTTTATGCACTGGTACATGGTTCCGAAACAATTGCTCAAATACTGTAAGTTTCTCAAATAATTTACAACTCCATCAGATAACACACAGGAAACAGAGGGCAGCAAATGTCACAGTAACAGAAAAAAATGGCTTAAGCTATAGTTTATATGCCATGACTCTGCAAACTGTGCTTTAAAAGGGACAGTCACACAGCTGTAGGCTCTATTTTAGAAACTAATTGGTACAGTACCATTTTTTTCCTTACTTAACAGTAATTTTACCCTTCCTCTCCTTATAATGGGAGATTTCACAGTAAATGTTGATGCTGTCAGGGCATGTTGATCTAGTTGAACCATATTACAGTTTAGCTTTTACTGAAAAGGTAGCTGCTCTATTTTATTACCAAAATTAGTTCCTTGCAGACCAGCACCCTGGTTTAAACATGCAGAGAGCCTGTATCATTGGACAATGATCGTGAAGTTAAAAGAGAAAAAAAACCCAAGGTACTGCATTAAGGCATATAGTCAGAGTATATGGTTCAGAATTAATATTGCCAAAAGACAATACACAGCATGACCAAGGCAGGAGGTTTTGGGCAAAGTGTGTCTTATCACAAAGCAGGAAATGCTGTTACACTCAGTTCATGAGAACTCAGACATATCCAGTATGCAAACACAGCTTTTACTGATGGAATAAACATCACTATGTTTTTATCAATGCACTCACCTAAGGATTGGAAGAGATCAGTCATTTTAGGATGATCCCAACAAGTCGTCTGTGTCTCATGACTACAAAGGAACAAAGTTATCAAAGTTTCAGGAAACATACATATGCACTTTCAAAGAATAAAATCTTAGATATTCTGATTTTCTGCATTACGTGGCAAGAAATCCCTCAGCTCTAATTAAAATGCATGCTACTTGATTTTATAATCACAAAGTTAGTCAAACAATAGCCCACCCATATTTAACAATATTTACTTTTGATTCTTACTGTGATGGTAAGAGCTGGACTCTGACTCTCCAGCTAAGATGTACACTAATAAGGTAAAATACAAAATTTCCTGTGCTATAAAACAATACAGTTGTAAAAACAGCAAAAAATTAAAATCTTGAGGTTTTATTTCAATCTTCTTTGCATATCTGAGCACATGTATGAGAACACAGACGATGTTAAGATTCACCTGTAGCATTTATTTAACCTGTAACATGATCATTTAGGTTAGAAAGGACCTTTAAAATCCTGGAGTCCAATGGGAGCCTGATCACCATTCATACAACCAGTCAATACATTTCTTGATTTAGGGGACRTGCTCCACGGTACATTTCACAGAACAGAGATTCAATAGGCAGCATCCCTTAACACTGTTTAGTGTTGCTGTTTTGATTTATCAGGGTTTCAAGTAGGCACCCATACAGGTCAAAACATGTATTATGTCAGGTACACTGAAATCTCCAATTCCCTTCTACAAGCCACACTTTACTYGTATTTATCAATATTAAATGCTGGAATGATTGTACATTCTTGCCTCACAAAGCATTTACATTTGAATTAGATTTGCAAGGTAATTAATCAGAGAAGTCATGTTAAAAGGATCACAGATTCCCTTTAAAAGTTAATGAAAATTAAATTATGCTATGTTAGCAAATTTAACAGTAATGCTCARAGAACACTAAGTATTTCATCTTTGTTTCTATTTAAAAATTGTTGATATACAATTTTTTTTTCCTGCATAGAGGGATACTTGTTTGTAAATAATGACTTTAAAAAGGCCACTTTGGCATTAAACATAGTGAACTGTACCATCATTTGCTATATATAAACAGCTGTACCTCAGTGAGTGCACAGTAATTTATCATCAATGTTTATTTTTTTAACCAAGAAACCAACTTTCTCTTTTCTTAAGAAAGAACCCTTTTATGCTAGGTGGTACAAAAAAAATTGTATACAAAGTCCTTGCTCCAAAGAACAGCAGAGACAGGACACATACCATAAGTGAAGGCAAGGTTCTAAAAAAGTGCTGAGGACCCCTTTGTGTATGCATTAGCCTCAAACAGCGGAAAGAGCACGAAATGGGTCTCTCTACATGGGACATGATCCTCATTTTGCACTCCCTCCACCAGGATAACCCTTCCAGCTTTGAGTCTAGCCTACGTATTCAGAGACAACTCTCCCCATCATCACGCTCCACACTCTGCCATGGATGTCATTTGTCTATCTGGCACTATCACAGCTTTGTGAGGTGTTTTTCATGGAAGTTCATAGGCAAAATATGTATTTCCTATTAATACAGTAGGTACAAATCTACTTTTCCCTCTTTCCAATTACTTCCTAGTCACCGACTGAACATGACTACATTTAAACAAGAGAGATTTATCACTTATCAAAAAAACTTCTATCAGACCTTGATTGACTCTCCTCCACTCAGAAGAAAACATTTAAATACATCTTTACATCTGAACACATCTTCCTGAATAGAACCTTTTATTTGATTTCATTTTGATATCATTATCACATGAATTGCATTCATGTTTCAAATTTCCAGTGAGGTGGTTGAGGCTCTGTTAATGCTAAACTTCAAAGCTAATGCACACCAGTAAATYAGTGGGTTTGCACTTTTTAGAAAGACACTTCTAAAACAGTACTGTGCTTATCTTTGTCCAGAAGAGTAATTTCAAAAACAAGTAGATAGACAATCATTTTCCTGTAAAAGGCACACCAATAAATCATCACGAAGCCAGCAACAAGAAAGAATATATTTAGATTTTATGCTTTGCCATGGCAAAGGCTGGTGACTGTCCAGCATGTTCACCCTGGTGTCAAAAGACTACAGTATATCAGAAAAAAAGAACACATACAGCTTCAGTAAAYACTGAAGTAAATAGGAACAGGAAATAAAATATAATAGTTCATTCTGCTCAACTTATTTAATTATCTCAAAACTACTCTGGAAGCTGCCAAATGTCTGCACTATCATGTTAACAGGATGCCATAAATATCATGTTGCCCATTTAGAATTGTTGACTAAACCTACTGCAACTGTCCACAGAAATGAACACAATATGTGATCAGTTTAATAAAGCTTGTTTTAAAGACATGGCTTTAACTGAAATTCCCTAAGAAGCCACTTCCAAAAGTCAAGTCCCAAAACAAAACAAAAAAACCCAAAACAACTGGTGATTACTGTCAACAAGTGAAAAGGATTTCTTAGGATATTCTGAGGAAAAAAAACCCTTTAATTAAAACACCTTCAAACTTTTATGTCAAAAGTAAAGGTATGCGGAAGCMCTGTGACAGAAGCTGTAAATACATATATACAAAGAAATACATTTCCCTCTATTTTAAATGTTGAATGCAAACACTGCATTTAAACTACTCAGCAATTTAGCTGAGTCAAATCCTGTTTACTGCCTTAGAAATTATGATGTCAAAACTAGCCATGATCATGGGGACTTTACTGAATTGCAGACATTATTTCTCAGTTCCCTGTTTTCTGGCAATAAATATATGGTTCCATGAACAGATATATTTCTGACTAGTGGGGTGCTGTGAAGATATTCCTGAGAGCTGCAGCAGAAGTGCAAAGTTTAGTTAGCTAGGTCCAGAGACCTTTTCTTCTTCTTCTTTTTTTTTTTTATTGCTAAAAATATAGGAAAAAAGGTACTTAAATACTTGTATAAATCGTTACATTTTTTTTATTCCCCCTCTGGAAATACACTCCATTACACATTTGCAATACTTAATTAGGATGTGGGTATAGTTAATTGCAATTTAGATTCCAGCTTGTAAGTAATTTATAAACCCAGATTTTACTAATCAAACGTTATCTCTTAAATCAARTTTCCAAGAATTAAGAGCAAACAAGTTTCATTATTGAAATTGTATGCTTTAAATACAGAGTTTCAGTACAGTTTTATTTGAAAGACAAAAATCACTTTAATAGTGACAACATGCCATACAAAAATACGCTTTTTTTCCTATTTTGTGTCTATTTAACATGAAGCAGAAAAAGTGAACGAGATATAAAAACTTCTGTGTCCTGCACTGTAATCTTGTTTCGCCATTTGAGGCAGTAAATACCTGAACAGCTAAATTTTGTCTTTACAGAAAAACAGAGAACATGAAATCATGCCTGATAAAATAATGACCATGACATATTTTCTATTTCTAYTTCATTTGTAAGAGAAATACATTTGTGCCAAACCACATAAAAACCWACTGGCTTTTAAAATTTATCACTCAGTTTCTTTCTATGCCACACAGAATTTGTGAGAAAGGAGGCCAAGTGAATCATCTGGTGCAACAGAAAAAAGGCAAGAGAGAATCTCTTCCAATACTCTAAGGTCAGGACTACCTGACAGCTGCTAAGTGACTATAGAGGGTGAACATGACTGTGCCAGCCTAATCCCAAAACACCCAGCAAGAAAACACTGTCAACAGCCAAGCAATTCCGTACAAGGATCCCGCAGAGAAGAGGAATGGGCTCAGAGCAAAAGAATCACAAGCCCAACAGTCTGTTCAGGTCAAGGGAGGCAGCAGCTTCACTGCCACAGGCAGTGCTTTTACCATCACCAAATATATTCCATGGGTAGGTTTCATTTAGGCACCAAAGCCRGACTTCTATGGACAAAGTAATGGAAAAACCACATGATTGTAAATTTAATAAGAGCTATAAAAAAATCATCTCACTGAACTTTTGAACAAAAGACTCAATCCAAGCACTTTACCAAGATCCGTCCCAGGTCGCAGTGATGACTGTGCAAGGAGCACCTTCTCTTGCAAGTACCCTGCTAACATCAAGAACTACTCATAGAGTGAAATGATACTAACTTTGATTGAAGGTGTACAACAACTGGGCCCATTATTCATCTCACTTGTAGATGGCACCAAAAAAAAAGAATTTTTCAAGGTGTACAGGAGCCCAGAGTACAAGATTTCATTCTGCTCAGTGGACGACAGAAGGAGGGATTWCTGCTATTACAGAAGTGAGCTGCTCTACAGGGCAGCAACACAAGTCGTATATTACATCTTTCCTTGTGGTTTAGTCAGGGAAGAATTAAAAGCATTTCACTGAGAAATGATTTTTTTGTTGTTGTTGTTCCTATCAAAAGAATGAGATATTCAGAGCAAGAGTCTTCTAAATCTCTTCTGCCAAACTTATGGACCCAATATGAGCCACACAGCAAGAAATGCATCCATGTATATATTACCWGACAAAGCAGTGTAATTTAAAAAGTCTAAATGCATTTGTGTAAATTTCACTAACAAAAAAAACATGATAACCATGAAATAGTCCAAACTACAATTCCCCACATATTAATGAAGTGCTCTAAATCTTACATGACATTTGCCCTTACAATCTGTTTCTTATTCGTTATGTTTGCTGGCAGCTTTCTAATTATAATTGGCAAAGATAATCCATTTTAAAAACACTTCCTGATTGTAAATCAAAAGCTGAGAAACAGTTAGCGTGTCATTTAATTTATGCTCTAGAAATAAAAGAACACTCCTATTTAAATGAATGGATTAAGTTCAACATTTCCAGGTGTTTCAGGATGCTCATGGAGTTGTGAAAAAATTCCATTTGTTCTTTTTCAGCATTTTTGTACAAGAGAGAAAACTAGAAACAGGTTGTGGTATTTTTTCTCACTTCTTATGGACAAGGCCTCTGTTGATAACCACTGGTGAACACCACAAGAAACAGGACTTTGGCATGATGTTAAGTATCTTTCTGTTCCTGTAGTGATTTGCACAAAATATTATCCAAAATCAGAATCTTTACTGAACACCAATGAATTGACAGCACTCAGAACTCTGACTTTGCTACCCGTGCCAAATTTCAAATGGCATAACATCCCCACTTTATGTCATGKTGTTTCTTCTAGATACTGCATATTTCTTTTCTTCTTTTCTTTGTTTYTTTTTTTAAGCCCATCAGAAAATACTGTTTTGTGATGAAAAGAGTTGGCATAATGCATCACAAGAGTATTGTACCTCAGAGGTTGGTAGAACAATTTATATGCAGATATTTTGCAATCACTCCAGAGAAACGTGCTACTGCATTTCTTTAATTGAAAACGAAGACAAACACAGGAACTGGTAATTGAAGAAACGCTSAAACCTTCAAACCTGTATTACCTTMTTCTGTAAATTAGATTTTGTTTTCCCTTCTAAGGGAAACAACTAATACTTATAAGAATGAGATTATGGATATAATTATCATAAGAAAAAAAAATTTTTCTCTCTCTTCCATTACTTCTCCTGCTCTATAAGGAAAGAGGCATAAACCAAACATCAGCAAAGACTTTCTGAAGAGTCTTAAAAAATAGAGAAGCAAAAAGCATTTTTTTTCCCGTCCCCATAAAGTTGAACAAAACATAGGAGTTGATAWAATAAGATTTCTAAGATGCTGGTGATGCCAGCCACTTTGCAGGATTACAGAAAAGGCAAGGCAACTATGGAGTTTGGTATTGATCAACTTAATGGTTACAACAAGAAATTGCACTCCCTATGTAATGCCCTGCATGAGATTAAACTCACTGCGACCTCYTCTGTATTATCCTTTTGTTTCTTCTGCACAGCACAAATATCTAATAATTTATGGCATTGAAAGGTACATGACTGAAGAACACTTAAATTATAGTTAAAAGAAAAACAGTGAGAAATGCTAGGGTAATTATGCTTTCTGCATATTCATCATGTTTCCCTCATGGATGTKTAATGATCATAGTATTTCATTTATTATTTTGTTTCTCTTAAGAATATTTTTATTGAAAGCCTATGTAATATAGGCTTTATTTTTTCTTTATTTACTGTTACAGAGGCCAAGGATATCTCATTTGTATGATCCAAATTGTTGTAAATGAACAACAACAGAAATTTTTCCCTATTAAATCTCAAATCTTTACAAACCAAGCTATGAAAAGCATACTCAACAGCAAGTTTGCCAAAACTTTTGTCCAAACCTCACACATTTATTASCTAAAGTGCACTGGTAAATATTGTGCCTTCTGTGTTGCATTCCCTTCCATATGCTCATTAGCTCAATTTAAAAAGCATGAAAGACTATGCAGGTTTTTTTCCCCAGCAGCCTCAAGATTTTACAGATTAAGTTTTCCACTGAGTTTTACTGGGACAGAGAAGACACAGACTACAGAAGTAAAAAATTTCCTATAACTGGAATTCACTTTCTGAATATTTTATAGTTCTCATTCAAGGACACTGACAAAAYGCTATCAAAATGAAGTAAAGTTATGAATTCATGGTAGTCTAAAAAAGGTGAACTTATTCAGAATTTAAGTAACTTGATTTCAATTAGCATTTATTTCCCTTTCAAAATTAATTTTTGAAGCTCCTCATTTTTCAGCCACCAATCATTGCATCATACTTCTATTATCCTTGTTCTGCTATACCATAAAATGAACAACTGGTATGTTACATTTTCCCTCTGAACATAGAAATCTCACTGTAAATACAGTCAGTTGCTCCCAAATGATAAAGTTTTTGAGAATTATTGCAGCTGCTCCTTCTACTCATGCTGTATTTCACATGAAAGGCAACTTGAAAGACATCAATATAATTAAAAAAAAATTAAGTCAGTTTCTCCCCCTGTCTGAGCTCTTCTTTCTATATTAAAAAAAAAAAAAATCACTAAATCTTATTGACTGTTTTTTTGAATTGTCTTACTCATGTAATCATTCCAAACAAGTCAGTTTTTCATGCCAGTATTTTTTTTCTCTCTTCTTTAAATTGTATCTGAAGTTAAGTAACAGACAAAGATTTAAAAGGGCATTTAAAGCCAAGAGAACTCTCCAGCCTGATCGTAACAAAGCAAATGAAGTTCAGAATCAGCTATTTYCTGCTTTATCTTCCACAACCCTCTGATTTATCTAGGTGCTGCTGAAAACAATGTTTAGATCAGTAAAAATAAAAAATGTAGGAAACTGCAAAGGTCAACCTGCTTTCTAGACAGTGAAGCTACTGAAATCCTCAATTTTTTTTTTTTTAAAAAAGCAAACCCTACTAATTACATATACCATCATTGTTTTTCAAGACATTAGAATCAAGACATTGCTTTAGCAGCATAAGATTACTGGAAAGGTCTTATTTGAGATGCAGTAGTTAATTCTGTTGACTTCATTAAAGCCATCCTGAAAATAAAACAGTGGTCTCTGCTACTATAAAGACCTTGRCCCTACACTTCTGCCCCCCCACCAAACTTCCTGTGAAAGACCATTAAAAACAATTTCTAGGAGATGCTGGGGTTTGTTTCTGAGCCCCAGCTGGCTTCATTCCACAATCTAGCTCCAGGGCCACTAACACACTATTATGGGACCAAGGCCACTGTACCAGGAGATACTTTGCCACCAACTGTTGTGCTTGAAGGATTGCACCTACTGCAAACGCTGGAAAGATTTTCTTCTGAACCAGCAATGAAAAAAAAATTTCTCAAAACATGAACTTGAGGTTCGGTAAGAGAGAGCCTCAGAAACTCAGAACATATAAGATAAGAAAATAAAAAAAGATATACATACGAAATATTCAAGTTTAAATTCTTTGCTTTGCTCAGCACAGATCAGAAGGTATATCTTAGTTTGTTCCATCTGCTCCTACCTTTGTTCCCCAACTCTGAAAGAACTGGTGAGACCACAGAACCCTCTGAGGCCAACTCATGCCCCCAACTCCAGCTATTGACTCTGATAAGGTAGAACATGAACATGAATCTTTCAACATCCACTAAGGACATACCTACAAGAAAAACTGTCAGGTTTAGAGCAGTTTTCCTCTTGCTTTCTGTAGTTTGCCACTTCAGCATTTTCCTTSAACTGCTGCTGCAGGTGTGATCATTTTAACAGCACTTCTGCCTGAGTCTGAGCMGTGAGTGTGCCTCCACATCCAAATTCTGCCCTCTCTTCTTTCATTGGGAGGGAGGCAGCAACCTCTTCTCCAGTGTGTCACTGTTTTTGCTGCCTCGTGCAAAACATTTGAGCACAAGCACAAATGCTTTTATAGAGAATTCAAGGATGTTCATAGCASGTTTTTGCTTTTTCTAGTTACCTGCTCAGATCCTTGAAAGAAATTAATCTTGGTATGACAGCCTAAAAACAACTCAAGAATGCTAACAGGTTTGATCGACAGATTTATTGCTACCTGCTTTTCAAAGCTCTCAAGTACTTGTAAATTGTTTGAAGCACAAAATGTGRCTCTCAGAGTTATAAGCAATATGCRATAGTAAAAAATCCTCACTTACGTTCTTTTAAAATGAACTATCTTCAGGTCTACTACAGACTTAAAACACCCTACTCTTTTCCCAAATGCAGACTGATAACATTTTTAACACAGATTTCTTTCAGCCTAAAATGAACTACTCGGGGCCTTGTTTATACACTGTACCTTCTTAAAATTTCATTCACCTTTCTAGCAAAGACCTATCTTCCTCTCAAAGCTGCAGTATTTGACCTTAAAAGTACAGAAAAACAAAATAAACACTGGCAGAGTAAGAAATGCAATGTCAGGGATTACTCTTTGTAGAACACATCAAGATCTCCACACCTCTGTAACTTAGGTATTCCTTATTATTTTCAAAATAATAATAAGGAATAAAAATAATAATAAAAAATAATAAGTATTTCAACCATTCCTCTTGGCAATCAAGGTATTTGCAAAATTTTTATAAATATTCACATCAGAGTAAGATTTACCTTAATATCAATCACTATAAAAACTTCCAYAAAGTAAAGAAGATGACAAAAGGACAGTCAAGGCATGCCTCTTTTCCAAAGGACTGTTGCACAAATGATGAATGGGCTCAATAGATATTAGTCACCACTGTTCTGCTCTAGGTTATGAACTTTGTAATTTTAAATACATTATTTATTCAGTTGTTTTTCCCTCCACAGTTTATACTCTGAATGAGCCACACACACAAGAACAAGTCCAGTTTGAACACTGATAGTATATTACATTGCAGTGCCTTGGCTGTTTCTTAAGTGAGTGAGGTTTTTAACTAGGGTTTGTCAGTGACTTATTTTTACATATTTCTATATTACGCAGCACGCAAGGCAATAAACATGACTTTATAGTACAGGCAGCATAACACAACATAGAGAAACTCTCAATAGCATTTCTGGCAACTACCCATGTTTTTCTGCTAGGTTATGGTGATAGGACCCTCTGTTAAACTTAAGAAAAAAGGAATCAAGGCAAACTTACTTGATATAATAGGGCACTTTGTTATGTGAAACAGATCTCTGCCATGGAAACTGYACTGAGGCTGAGGAAATAAAGAGAAGGTTGTTATTAGAAAGTACCTGTCATATTAAAAAAAATCTAACTATCTTTTATTTATTTTACAATTAATATGGTTATAATAAATTAAATAGAAACAATTAATATTTCCCAGACTACTTTCAGCAATCAGAAAAGTAGCAGAAGAAAATTATGGCAATCTATCAGGACGATTACAGGCATCTATTTTATGCCATGCTGGAAATAAAACAAATGTGATGATTCTACTTGAAAGAAGGATGATAAATTCTGATCAAGCAAGCTACCCATTTAGGGAGACTGCAGACACTTGTTTTCCTACCTCTATAGGATTATTATCAGTTTATGCTTTTACAATAAATTATTCCACTAGTATAAATAATGTTCTGCAACATAACAAGAAGAAATATCAACCTTGTTTTTATTAGTTGCAACACTTAGCTCCTATTTGCAACTCAAATTAATATTGATTAACACTGTATGGCAAAAAAAAAACAAACAACCAAACAACCCTATTAAAACCTGCCTTGGYACTCCTTGCTAAAGAACTGTAATCTTTGCAGAATTTATCAGATATAATCCACAATATCAGGAAGGCTTCTGCACACTGAGTTGAAAAAAGCATGAAATCACACAGGACACTGCAACTCTGCTGATCTAAAGATCYCAAGGGATGAAAGGTATTCAGGCCAACAGGACTGTTGGTGCTCAACTTCAAAATGGCTATTTACTGAAAAAAACATAGGGACACATATCAGAAATTACTGGACTAGCGCCTGGGTAACTAGGGCTTTAGCATGGAAAAAACTCTTTCCACTAGATTTCCTGTGGAAGCAGAGATTGAAAGRACAGGCAGGAATAAGTGATCATCACAATGAGATGAATTTATACTGCACACATGTCAGTGCTGCTGACACAGAGCACCTGCTCTCGGGTCCTAACAGCCCTCATTTGGAATCTTGGTAAAATGAGACAGCTTTGGTCCACACTGGATCTCAAGTAATTAAACTCTCCATTAATGTAATTTTCTGCAAGCTTGGCCCACTTTATGATCCATCCCTCTCTGGGGAAAAAAATAAATCCACTTGAAAGTAACTCTCTCCTCTTCCCTAAAGGCCTCTCAAAACTGCAGTGAAGCCTTTYAAGCTGTATAAGCCCCATAGGCTGTTGCAGCTACAGAAAGAGATAGGTCTTGCTCTGTGACCAGCTGGCTGGTGCCCAAGGCTTTCATGGCTGTGACCTCTTCCTAAACTACACAAAATATCATGGTTTATAATTTAAGAAATATTCATGTACTGACAGATTAGCTGGGGAGAATATTTGGGAAATTACAGGAATAAAGCAAACAACTTTCTTTATTGAAAAAAAAAAAGAGAAAATTCTATATTTATTTGAAGAAGAAGATAACATTTGCAATAAAGATGTAGGAAAAGAAAATCATAGCAAAGGTTCAAACAGACATAGCTTGCTATAAAGTAATCCCCAGGCCTTTCTAAATCTGAAAAAAAAGTAAAATCAACCTGATAGGTGAAGGTGACCATCAGCTTTAGAGTTTCATTCTCTAGTGTTGCAATTTGGCACCTATGGTGGCTCCTGTGACATCCTGTTCACATGAATTACAGCTAAGTAAGAATTTGCTCGACTAGAATTTATTTGCTATGATAGATATAGATACTCTGCGCTGACATAAATATGAACTAAACAATGTAATCAATTAAATTACTAATTATTATGGAACAAGTAATATTCTATTTATTTGGGAACAACCTTTGYAAAACTCTCCGCTGTATAAAAGTCTGGAAAATGGGATTACCGTTCACTTTTAAAAATCACTGATGAAAACTGAACATAGTAGTTATCAACTTGGTATTCACTAGCAGGCCTGCAGATATTAGTATGRCTGAGAGATGCTTTGAGCAGGCCACTGGAGACATAAGCTGTTTGTTAGGGAACATGTGGAATCAGTGCTCTGTGGATGTTCATGGATTCGTCTTAGAAAGCATACAAGAAACATCACAGAGCAATGGATCAGYCAGCCTTGGAAAATAAATTACTTACAGAAAAAAATCGAGTTACTATTTCTAAAGGCAGGAGGCAGCAAAAAGCAATCTTTTTGCAAAGAATAATGGATTATAAGGATTCTTCACCTTTATCTGTGTTAGGGATGTGTAAAATTTACTGATCAGTAACTAACTTGAAAAGTATTTACTTTCCATCTCAAAAACGCTGAAAAACAAATCAACCAAATTCTGCCTCCCAAAGAAGGGAGGGGACAAACAGCTCAGCAAAAAGAGGGATTGTAGATTGCAGTGGTCTGCTAGTACAGCTTTACTTCARACTACTAACACAGAACATTTTAAGAAGGGCTAATATATTATTTGGTAGTCCTCAAAAATATTTTGAAGTCCTTTCATAGTGATGGTCTGCATAAATCCATGCAGTTGGTGTTTCAAGAAGTCAAACACTAGTATCAAATGCTGCACTGTGTCTTTTTAGTAAAGAATATCTCTAGCCACTGCAGAGATGAAATCACTGGACTAAGAGGGCTGGAACCAGAGTGCTGGATAATCTCCCTTTCCCATGAAAGGTTGGACTACATGATCTTTTAGGTCAGCCCCTTTCAAACACGGCTATTCCATCATTCTATGAATCTGTAGAACAGGCAGAAATAGGTGTCTTACTAGCAAAAATTCCTGATTAAATGATAACTGGGATCTAGTCAGTTAAAAATGGTGCGATGGCAAGTTATGGTTCCTTCTTGGTATTTGGAGGAAGAGCAACAGGTGAGGTAAACTGAAAATTGCTGCTGTCAGATAAGCAMAGATAAAAATCTGGCATCTAATTCAGAAATGAAACTTTAGAAATGAAGATTTGCAGAAGACATACATACAAAATCAATCTCAGTCCTAGGAGTTTGAGATTGCTTTATTCAGACTAYTACTCTACTTGTTCCTCACAGCTAGAAGTCACTTATTGCTCTAAAAAGGTTTGAAAATTTTGATTTAGAATACACTGTCTTTCAAAAGGATAAAACCTTCAACTTTCCAGATTTAATTATATCTTCCATTATTATTTTACTTCTGAAGTTACTGTCTCTGACTTATATTTACCAGACACTATATAAAGTTGTAGGTATAGGTTCTTTAACTCTGTTTTCTTAAAGCTCTAGAAAAGGTTTGGTGTCTGGTTTTTTTGTTGTTGGTGGTGGTTTTTTTTAAGATGCTTTAGTTGTTGTTGGTCTGGGGAAAGAGGTTGCTATTGGCAAATGGTTTAAACGAATAACTACATATTACTTATTTTTCCAAAACTGTGTTACTTAACTGTAATTCTTTGTGTTATCCACCAACACGGAAACCATCCTGGAAACTTCCCCTTTTTTACTTYGGTATGTAACAAACTGAATTTCTCCTTAAGCCTGAAGAATATTCCCTAAACACGGCTGAGGAATGCTGATAAGGCAYTGCATAGTCTCTGTGGACATAATTCTATGAATGTTTTAACCAGCAACAAAGCCAGTTCACCACTCAGACTTGTGAACACAGTGTTTTATTGTGGCATGTTGTAAGCCAATTCAAGGAAATGTTCCAGGCCAAGACAAACAAAACCAGCCAACCTCTCCTAGCAAGTTTTACACGTAGACTCTTCCATTGATTCTCTCAACTAGAATAAGAGCTACATTCTGAGAAAMAACTTTTACATCGCTTCCTAATCTGTTTTATTTACAGAGACTAGACTGACTAGAGTTGCAAACAGTTCATCTGGCATTCTTCAGCAGTGCCAAAGGTAGCACTCTATCTATGATCTTTTGAACAAATTATTACATAGGACTACTGACCAGGTTACACGTTTGAGACTACAAGAGCTACAAAACCACTGGGGCAACAGTATGCAATATTTCTAATAGGGCTTTATAAAAGAAATAAATCATATTYTTTTAAAGTTGTTTGTTTGTTCTGCCAATTTAAAAAAAGGAATAAATTACTCCAGGAATTGCTGGTTTGCATAACAGCTGTAATATTTTACATACACTGCATTTGGTTTAATAAAAAACTGTCAATTCGAAATAAGAACATGGTTGTAACATAAGTCAAGAAAAAAAAAATCAAGATTTATTTAGTGATTTAAATTACAATAGCAGTTTAGCTATACAGTGACATACACTACTTCAGAATCTCTGAGAAAGAGCTGCTCATTTTGTTGACTTAACTCCTGCAATAATGTTATCTTTTTTATAGAAGCTCTCAGTTAAAAAGTGGAGAGGTGRTAGGGTTAAAATTCTGTCTCATTCGCCCTGATGGTGGCAGGTAGACAGGAACATCAGGAAATCAACATGGACCTCACATGGACCTCAATACCACAACCTATCTATGCATAACGATTATATCAACTCAGCTTTCCCCCTCTTAGTAGATGTGAGATTATAGGCTTACACCTCTAAAATGTTTATTAAAAAGATGCAAGGATAGATCCTGAGGAAGCGATSTATGTTTGTTTTTCCCAACCCTTTACTTGAAGTTCCAGGAATGTAAGACACAGAGTCTTGAAAAAAAAAAAAAAAAAAAAAAAAAAAAAAAAGAAAAATCCAGGGAGCTTCTCCTTTGTGCCATCCCAGCAAGTGTGGAAGGAAATGGAAGAAAGAGTTGGCAAAGGATGAAAATAAGTATTTGAGAACACGCAAAGATTCTGGAACAGTCACTGGTCAGACATGGCAGCAGAGGACAAAGAATAAAGCAAAGAGGGCACAACCATCTTAAAGGGGGAAGCACACCMGTCAAAATGTCAATGAAGTTATGAAGATGAAACACCCCCACAAAAACAAGGAGGTAGATAATATCATGGAAGAGGAACTTCCCTCAAGCCACAAGGAAACCTGGAGTAGAGATCAGCCAGTGTTTGAGAAAGCCATATCTTACATGTATCTATTAATTCAAGGAACTTACTGGAAAGAAAATGCTGTGATGCCGGTCCAAAATCTCGGTGTGCCTCCTGTAACTGCTTAAGGCGATCCTCTACAGACACCTACACATAAACACACACACTCAAAATCTACTTTGCAACACCAAGGTCATGATAACAAAACCACTTGTTCACATTTCTTTTAGTGAAATCAATTTGTTTATGTGTCACAGCAATTATTTGAAGGCTACATATTTTTCTTTCATCTGATTAATGAGAATCATGTTTCTGTCTTGTAGTGTTCTCGTGTGAGAACTGTAGATCAGTAAGACGAACATCAGTAGTTTCATGGTGACTACAGCCAACTGCTGAAGTTTCTGACCTCTCCTAACCCTTCTGCTGTCCAAATTCCCACAGTCAGCAGGTTGTAGTTTGATTGCATTGATCTCACAGCTGCCTTTCCAGCAGAGAACCATTTTGGAAGATACTGCTTCAATGGCTGACATGACTCCCCTCAGTTTAATTAAAACTGCAGTAGCACACCAAGCAGTACTTTGGTTGCTTGGTTAACTAAATTTGAGAGGACACACACAATACCTGCCCCCACCCCCACCCAAAAAAAAAAAAATAGAACTCTCAGGAGTGACTCATTCAAAACTACTGACCAAGACACACGTGCCCAGGTTTTGAAAATTCATTCCCACCACCCTCACTAGAGATGTGATAAGTATTCCCTACAAAAATAAACACTAAAAAAGGGAGAAACTTCAAAAATTCATAGATGAACTTTTAACTGATGTAAGAAACTTCACTAAATCRTTCGCTGTGAAACTATGTATGAGTTTCAGCTGTAATCAGGCACATGGATTTACCTTTCTCAGACCATTTAAGCACACTAATCACAACTAAGCAATATGAATCTCTCAGCATATCCTCTTCTGCTTTGCATGCTAAATTGCTATTGCTTATATCTTGTTATAGCTCTTTTAATACCTAAATCACTTTGAGTGAAATTTCCTACAGAAACTGAACATTCAAAGACAAAATAAAACAGCTTTCACACAAGCTGGAAACACAACAGAAATTTTTACACCAGTTTTTGGTGACACARATTTATGCAGTAAAATCTACTGCTACAAGACATACAAAAAACCCATGCAGCAATAGTTCCCACTATTCCCCAGACTTTAATGCAGTTTTCTTGTTTGAATAGACTGAATAGATTGAAAGGAAAAGCTTTTGGCCAAGCTACAGCAGGAAAGGCAGCTCCTTCTGTTGCATTGGTACTAACAGAATAACACCTTAGTGACAGAAGTAATGAACGAATGGCAATAAGTGAATCTTTTAAGAAAACAGGAGAGTGAGAAATATCCCTCCCCACACACCTMCTGTACATATTCAGAAGAATACCTGTAAAAGTTTCCACCGCATATTAAGATCATCCAGTTGACGAGACATCTTTAAAGATGGATAAAGGTCAAGTGGAGACAGCTGGCTGGACAGATCATTCACTGTTTTAACTTTTAAGTTGATGGGAGCAATTTCTTCTCTAAAAGCCTAAAAGTAAGAAACATGCACTTATGTTCAATTGATATCTGAGCAGCACAAAAGCCACTGTAAACTCCACATGGTGCTGACCTGCCCAGTGTGGCAGTTTATGTTAAACAGCTGCACACAAGTCAGTTCTCAGCAAAGAAAATTCACTCACATCAATATTCTTATTGTATCACTCATAGCTACCTTTAAGGAAAAACAGTACRAAACTTACTGAAATGCCCATAAGCAAATTGTACCCCTAAAATAATTTAATTTATTATTTTATTGTGGTSCTGTATGGCTATAGAGCTTTTCTTTGCAAAAGGAAATACACAATGCTATATTAGGAGCTTTAGCAGCGTACAGCCTGCCAAGTGTTCTTAGGAAAAAATTTGTTCAGTAGCTATAGTTTTCAAGTATTAAGCAGCTGACAAAAATTCAATTTAAAAACTATTATTGAACTAGCAAAGCATGAAGGAATGTAGCGTCTAAGGAAAAGGAGTACAATGTTTTACCTGATCAGAAYCAGCGAGTAAAGCCATTACAAGGACTAAAAAGAAGTAAAAGGTTTATTGAATCAAATGAAACTACAGTGTTAAGACAAAATTGATGCAAGTTTTAGTTACAGTTAAAAAGATGCACCAAATGTCTTTCTTGCTGGGAGTAGTTAAGTGTTCAATCCTATAAACAGCTTGATTAAACATCATGAAACAAACCCAAAACAGCTGTAAAGAAAGTACTTTCTTTGGACAATTCAATTATTTACCTCCCTTCAAAAATCACTCTCATCAGGCCAAGGAACAGAAAGAACATACTGTCAAGAAAGAAACACTTGGCTTCTGGACAGCCAGTAGGCCCCTATTGCTTCAGCARATGTTACAGTTTTCCCACAGTAATGAAAATCTGAAAGACTTTGTTGTCATCTACTTTACAGAAAAAGCCATTAAGATATGACAAATCACTTCTTAGCATGAGAACAAGGAGCTATTCAGCATTAGAATTTTATTTCTTGCTTTAGTATCTATATTAAAATATAAGAGAAGGAGGAAGAGATTCATTACTCTTTTCAAATCAACAGCAGTCCGGATATTAACTCAGCTTTGACTGCCTTTGTTTTAAAGATTTCAGTTCCATTAACCTTGAAAGTAACAATATAATTTGGAAAATGAGGATGCTTACATTGCTATATGTGAAATAATGCAGCCATGTGAATTCACAAACACTATATACATAGAGAGAATATCTACAGAAATCTGGTAGCAGCCCATTTTATTCTTCTAACACCAGCATCCTATGCTGAAGAYATGGATGGTCAGGTACACAACCCCAGGGTCTTCTAATGCTTTGCCATACTCATTCTTAAGCTTAAAAACTGTAAATCTATGTTTGTGAAACAGAAGCTTAGCAGTAAATGCTGAATTTGCCCAAAAGAGCAATCTTCTCTACCTACACACTCATACCCACACGTTCTCCTGGAATCCATGATACTCACTGCACTGTACTGTTTCCAGTCAGCTTTTCTGGACAATGCTAATTATCAGAAGATATTCCTTCTTGGGGAGCCCTGCCTTACYAGGTCCCTACCCAATCCATGAAGTTAGCCAGGGGATGACTACCACCCATCAGGAGCAGCCATGCCTTGGGATGCTGAGCCCTGCATGGAACCCAGGCAGTAAGAACTAGTTTGCCTACAACAACATTATAGGGTAGTATGTGTTCTTCAGTTTGAAATAATCCTGATGAGAAGCCAGGCTAAAATAAAAGCAAATGCAAATATTCACTTATACAAACCAAAATAGACAATAGACATGTTAAGTTYGTGAAAGTTAAGGAACAGAAATTAAAACTATGTATATATTTCTGTTTAATTAAAAAAGCTCTAAATTTTTTCTAACAGGAAAATCTGATGGCCAAACAGATCTATGCGTGTATGTAATCCCACCCAACACTGGGAATGTGGCCCAGCACTGGACTTTATTTGAGATTTCAGATACCTTTAAAGACTTTATACTGCACGTCAGAAATTCAGCATACAGTGTATAAACACCTAATATGACTAGAGGGACTATAATGGAGAGGTCTGACACACAAACAAACTAAATATTTTCCAGGAGTTCCACACTTACTGTAGTTTTCTCAATGTGATCTGGTAATGAATCAATGAGCAAGTCTCCTACAGGTTTCCAGCCATTCCTCACATTTTCAGCCTCCTTCAAATCAGCATCAAGGTCATCCATGGCACACTGAAGGTCTTTCAGTTTTTCTAATGCTTTGTCCACTTGCTTCTGCCAGATACTGGCACTGGCATTTAGGTTCTCCCATTTCTCTTTTACCTCCGATGACTGCTTACGCATAGCTTTGGCAATCTTCAAGGCTTTCTCCTCAGGGGTCAATTCTACAGAGGGAAAGAACAGTTACACTGTTTATTTCTTATTTTTCTCCAGTGGAATAGATAGCGCTCCTGAAATACACACTCAAGACAGACAGTAAGTCCAGTGTCAACTGATAACTTATTTCAGTGGGTACAAGGTAGAAGAAAGTCCACCTTGCTGTAACTCAAATAAACCTCAATCACTCCCACTGACAACACAGACYTTGATCAGAAGACAGGAAACTATTCCTGACCTTCATATATTATGATACCCACAAAGTAAAAGCAGCTTACTGCTGATCTGTTACTTTTGAAGGCACAGGGAAAAGAAATGTAAGATCTTTCTTCCTTTCTGGAAACTTCAGTAGGTAATCTTAGGATTGTTTTACGTAGAAAGAGCAAGGACAGTGTTTGGTTCCTGGATCTCCTACCACCACCTTTCACTGTGGCACCAGGATATCTCTTCATATTCAGTAGCAAAACCCAAAGTATGCTGAGTACCATGGGCAGTGTGGTTCTGCAACACTACATCAGTTTTCCTGTGTTAACACCAAAGTCCGAAAAGGCCAGTTTAAATAGCTTTTCCAAACCTACAAATGTTCTGTGAAGCTATTGACTGGAAAAGGATCAAGCTTATGGGGTACTCTTTCTCACAAATTTCAGGCTTATGTGTCTAGATCCCACAAAACCCAGCAACCATGGAAAACCTTCAGTTTGAGACTGAGTAAGACCCAGACAGTCAGAAATCTAAAAAGGAAACCCTAAAACATCCCCAACAGGTCCTGCTGACTACTGCCCAGGAGGTCCTTGCTGAAAAAAAACTCATGGGAATCCTTCCTTCATCAGGGAAGAGTTGTTTCRGTAATGACAAACAAACAGCCAGTCTCAGGGGATTCCCGTTCTACATAAAAGCAAGCAGAGAAAACTATAATGCAAAAAACAGAGAACAAAAGAAGGAGCAGAGACGTGACATGCACTGAAACTAAGCCAATTGGCCTTCTAKTCAGTCCTATATAAAAGCCCTGGAAAAGGTTTATCACAGTACTCTTATGATTAAAATTCAAGTGTTGCCTGTGAATAAATTATACACAATCAGGCAAAGATGAAAGTATCATTTTTGTCAGAAGTCAGATGAGACATACAATCTTCCATTTACTRATAGACTGTCTTTAAAATCATTATAACTGACTGAGCTTGGAGTTRCTAATGTGGTGGAGGAGGGTGAGGGGGCAAGAGACAAAAAATGGTGCGGGAGGGAAGTTTCGGCTTTACAAACGGCAGATGAATATCAAAGTAAATGCAGTTATGGTTGCAAAAGCTACCCTACTATGCCTCTTGTATTCAACCCAATATAGAAAAGCATATTGTAAGTAATTAACACAAAATAAAACATTGAAATACACTCCGATTTGCTGTTAAGAAGTCACTTTTTTCCAGATAAAAAAGTAAYAGGAAGTTGTTTGAATCACAACTAGAATTTCAGTCCACATAGTTTTTCGGTCCACATAATTCCACCAAGTCCACATAATTTTTCCGGGGGTTTTTTTGGTTGGGTTTTTTTTTCCCTTTTAAAGTTTATTTCAAATCTTGTTAGCCCATATTAGTCTTCATATATGCTAGACTATGAATACTAGAAGAGTATTCAACAAGACAACCCAAATGCCATCTGGAAAAACAAACAAACAAACAAACAAACAAACAAACATACATACATACATCAACAACAATGCAATTTTAATTTGTATTACAATTGTTGATATAGGGAGGAGAAGGTGTTGCCCAAAAGCACAAGGAGCTGAAAATCTTGCAAAGCTCTTTGGCTTTCCTTAAAGGTATTGACACAGCAGAGTCAATGCTCCAATGAGTGCTTCTTGCCCTGAYAGGCAATAAGAAGAAAAGTGGCTGTAGCAATAAAGGGACTGGATGTAGCACTCGGGGATAGGTTCAGGGGTGGTTATGGTGGTGTTGGGTTAAGAAGTGGATAAGAAGATCCTGCAAGTCTCTTCCAAGCTTGATGATTCAGTGATTAGAAAAGGGGAACAATAGCCTGATTTTTTTTTTTTTGTCTGGCCAGCTAAAACAAGGCAGCTTTACTCACAAAAGAACTAGTCACTTATTCGGGGATGGGAAAAAGATCCCAGAATGATTGGGGTAATGCAAGTATCCCAACAGAACTGAAACCCAAAACATGTTGGAAGACCATTTGTCAAATCAGTGTTATTGTACAAGGATATCTACTACATACTGTATTTGAAAAATATTAATTCATTGCAAGACTGCTTTATTTTACAAAAGCTTTGGAAGTGCTCGTAAACKTTGCACTAAAAAGACATTTACTAGGGAAATAGAGCAAAATGTGGTTTTATGAGCTATAAACCATTCATTTAAGAGAAATACATCTTGTATAACTTCATGTTTTCCATCACAGAAGTCCAAATTATTAATGAGCAACACATTACTTTTTTTTCAAGCAGAGATCACATTCTTCAAGATACTGGTTGCATAGCATAAAATTGTAAATCTCAAAGAAAGTGTCTTAACAGTATGATTTTTCTTCTATTAGTTTGGAATTCATTTAACCAGCCTGTCATTGCACAAACCAGCAGACAKGATTCCTTTCTGCTGTGAAAAAATTTCACACAGTAGTCGTTGCTCTTTTGTTCCTACTTAATATAAAGTCTTCTCAATCATCAGSTTGATCAGTGTCTTCCTACCCTTTTTTTTTTTTAAGTGGTAATTATTACATTATCTTCACACTTCAGCAACTGAACAGCCTATATTCACTGGACCATTTGTTTACCAAAGAGGACAGACATTATCTGACCTTGCAGTCAGGGAAAAAAARTCCTCTTCTGTAGTGAAAAAACCCCAAAATCTTGA
Source organism: Mixornis gularis (assembly GCA_003546035.1). Classification (NCBI taxonomy): domain Eukaryota; kingdom Metazoa; phylum Chordata; class Aves; order Passeriformes; family Timaliidae; genus Mixornis; species Mixornis gularis. Next base: position 1,185,006 of record QVAJ01000141.1, read on the forward strand.
TTTTAATATACATTTTTTTGTCACAAACAAAGCACTGAAAGCTCCAACAGGTTTTCTGTGTCTCTAGCAAAGACTGAAAGCCATAGAAGGAAAACTTTTAGGCCAGAATTTTCAGCATATAGTTTCCTTGCATGCTCACMTATATGGATAATACCAGTGAAGGAAATTCTTCTAGCTTAAGAATTTATTTTAGACTTCTTAGCCTATTTGGCTGTAGAAGTTTTCATTCTAAGCAATTGATTCATCTTTATTATGTAGCTTTGAACTAGTGATCTCTACATTTTGCCAAAATTACATTGATTTCCTTTCACTTCTGGTAAATTCTTAACCAATTATACYGGAACTGGAGATGTTTTCATGTTGCCTCCTTCTCACATGATGTCAAACWTTGCCTCCTTGGTTCAATCAATCTTTGCAGCAAAAAACAATGACACAGCACTGTGCTCATTACGAAAACTTTCAGAGGACTTGAATAGGCATAATGGCCCATTATCAAACTCCTACACAGAAGATCCAGAAGCAGTGCTATCGTTGCATCATGAAGTCTTTAACATTGCTGCAGAGAAAGCATTGTCTGAGTTTCTAACAATCTGGACAGAAAACTTAGTCCTGATGTGATGGGAACAGGCAGTTTAAGAACAAGCAGCATTTGGTTAAATGCAGCAATTAGTCAGAATCTGAGCATCCAGCCATAACCCACTACATCACCATCTTCTCCTATCTCCTGTCTATTGCATATTCAGTTAAAACAAGCAAAGAGCACAGTCATTTTCCTTGAGGCCCACTTAAGTTTTCTTATACCAAAGCAGAATGTTCTTTAAACTAGAGAAATGTAATTAAATAAAGAGTGAACGAGAAAGGTCTCTTCAGGGTGAAAGACAAATTATCTCTGGTCTACAGAAGACAGAACTGCAAAAGTAGAGCAAATGAAACTGGTAATGTCATGTATGATGAATAGTTCTGGAAAAGGCCTGGAGTATGGATTCCAGATAAAGACAACTGAGAACATTACCAGCAAATACATGTCATTTAATAATGATTGTTGATATTTCCCAGTGGGTGCTGGTGGTGAAGACACAGAAGGATGAAACAAAGAAAAYAGCTTATAGGTAAAAGAGATAATTAAGTTGTCTCAGAGCATCTCTCTTCAGAAAACCAATGAAAATTACAGCAAACCTGGGAATCAGATATGTATACAGCATAACCAGTGTAATTTGTCAACATAAACAAACCACACACAGTACTTTTCACTATAAGTATGCAAAGATTTTGTAATAAATGGTGTGATCCAAAGAAAGCTAACAATACTTTTGCGTAGTGGAAACCCAAACTTTATGCTGCTCCAGGAACAGAACAGGTATGAATTCAGTTTTAATATGCTCCTGCCACAATCCCAGAAAAATGCAAATATAACTGTACTGTTACAGTATCACCAGGCTGTGTCTTCTCCCAGTTGATGATAAAGGGAAAGTATCAATGGAGAGAGGATCATTACCACTGTATCTCAGTTACTCAATTCAACCAAGGAATTAATCCTGTTTCTTTTCAAAGCACTGTGACTGCAGATTGTAACAAGTCTTTTAGTTATTCCAAGGATCAATGAAGATTTTTTTTGGCACTGCACACATGGCAGGTATGCACATTTAGCACATATGCAGCACGACTGCAGCAGACATACATCCCCTAACAGCATTTAAAAACAAAACAAAGGCACTTATTTCATTCCAAAACAATACAAAACAAGGAAATAGACAAATTAAACAGCATAAAAGATATGGCTCCCCAGCTTAACAGTATCCTATAATGATCACACAGGACTTAAAAACATCCATGTTCTGAACTTTTCTGACCTTCTAAGCATCTCTTTTCAGCCTGCTTTCTTCTTCACAGACATTACATTTTTTTATTATTCTGCATTTCCAATTTGCTTTCTTGAAGCTCATTTACAATGTTTTTGAGCTATGTTTGCYCTAGAGAATAAGAAAGGCATTTTCTTTCACACAAAGTTCTAACCTTTGACAGCCATCAGTCATCTGCACTGCTTGTGGCACAACTGAAAAATCTCTTGCAACAAAGCTTCACTGGTTTCTAGGGCCTTTTAAACAAGGCAACAGTTAAACTTTAAGAACATGCTTCCACCCAGAGAACATCCCATATTTCAGGTAAAACTGGGACACAACCAACCAATCAGCCAAAATTAAAATTAAACATTTTGAACTCAGGCCAGCATGTTTCCATTAAAATCCTTTGCACACCGCACCACTCAGCAAGTGGAAACAATTTCCTTAACTCTGCTAATATGGCTCCAAGCAGACAACCATGTAGACCCTACAGGAACAATTTCAAAGCTCTACCAAAGTAAGGTGACTAAAAGATCTAATTTTGAAAATGAGAGAGATAAGTGTTTTGTCATTCTCTCACAGGTAACTGCACATTTCTCTTATCATAGGAAGAAACTCTTAAAAATGAAAGAGCTCCAACTAAAACTAAAGTAGCAATTTTGAAAATAGTGTAAGTAGTTTCTGGATGTGATTCCACTGACTTCCAGTGGGCTACAACATCTTCAATCTCCTAACCACTTCTAATTTGCAGTCAAGACTTCATGCTCAATCCAACTGCACAACAGAGGAAAAACAAAATTCCAGTGGTGTGTGATAGCTAGAGAACAAATAAAAGTGACTGGGAATAGAAATGCTGCCTGTTATGCTATATACTAGAAAAATGCTGCCTACTATAATACTGGAAATGCTGCCTGCTATACACCTGTTATATATTAGAAGAGAGTAAATTGCCTATTTTCAGTGAGATCTTCCTTGCAAAAGGAAAAATTATTGCAGAGAAATTTACCTAAATGTGATCAGTGGTGGTAAGCAAAAAAGTTCAGCTTTTATTTATGCTTGAAACARGTAAAGATATTGTCCCTCTACAACTTTAAATAAAGTATATACATACACTGATAGTTAATATATTTCTTTTATAACACAGATGTGATTTATGAGGTTTTCTATTCAATTAATAGGAGATAACAGATGGTAACTACTTATTTTTAAATGCTGTGTTTATCACAACCACCTTTGCTACTAAATAACAGMTTTCAAAGCTAGGAATCTAATCGTCCTAAGAAAACTAAGTTACTAAAGTAGTTGGACAACACTGCAGGCTCCTAGAAACATTCACTATTACCATGAGAATCAGTGCAGTGGCCTGTGACAATCTGCAAGGATGATCCACTGCTTCAGTGGAAATGTAAGGACAGAATTTCAGCAAAGCTTTATCATCAGTTCATAGAACCCGGGGGACATAAAATATGAAATCTGTTTTCCTTTGTCTTACCAGTGGCCTGTAACCTTGCAGTAAATGGATTTAAGAAGGTAGCTGTAACKATGCCATAGAGAATTATAATTAACATTTTCAGATCAAAGTCTTCTCCTATACTAGGGACAAGTGACAAAAAACGCTAAAAACCTGAGCATTTTCAATTTCTTTAACCTGTCCATCCATGAAATTCAGCAGCTGGCCTGCTAGCTTATCAATCAGCTCCACTCAGATGCTGAGGCAGCTCAAATACAGGAAGGTGGTGAAACTTGCTTTTTTGTGATGGAGCCTCTCTAAAGAAACATGACAAAACAAAAGCAGAAGAAAAGACAGATGGGAGATATAATTAACTAAGGAAGTAGTTTCCTGGAAGATAGAGAACTCTGTCTGAGTGTGCCAGTTACTCTCTGGTGCAGTAGAAGGCCAACACAAGAAGCAGATGATGAAGATGGGAAAGAAGAAACCTGAATCTACATTCTTGTCATATGTTTGAAATTAACAAGACCATTAGAGACAATAATGGTTTATCATAAGGCATCCTGTAACAAATGYTCTCTTTGTATTCAATAAATGTATATATGCACAAGTCCTTCAAACAGGTCTCAGTCAGGTAAGTTCAAAACTGATTCTTATCAGTTTTCTCCTAAATCTGTCTCATTCCTTGCCCTTGCAACAATGCCCTCCCTGGCACGAAAAGACCTGTGGTGAAGAAGAAAATAATAAAATAATAATAAAAAATATTTTTTTTAAAAAATTAGACTGAAGTTGAAAAAAATAAAAAACAGTTTTACAACCTTTATCATTTTCAAATTAGCTAATCATTCCCCCATAACAACGCCTTCCCATATACAAGGTAAGAAACAACCTCAGGAAACTCTGATTTCCAATTAATACAGGTTTGAGTTAGTAAAACAGTTTTGCTTTTTCTAYTATTGAACAAGCTAAAGCAATGTTCAAATCAAGACTGCACAGTGTTGACAGTTTGTCAATCTTTTTAGAAAACAGACTGTCAGTTTAGAATCCATAACCACACTCCACCTTTATTAAGATGAAGTGGACTTCGTTGAAGATAACAAGKTAACTTTAATCAACTACAGAGAATGCCAGTGACCAAGAGGCTGAAAGAAAAAAAAAAAATTAACATCTAAAAAGCAAACTAAAGCCCACACCCTTCACTGAAAATGGTTAATCTGAAGAAAAATTGTGTCTATCTGGCTGTCCTCTAGTTCAGAGATTAAGTTTTCTGGAGATTGGTGGTATCAGTTGTCAGAAAAAATTTACCAGACTCACTCCTAGGTGAAAATTAACAGCTTATTATATATATATATTTGAGCTCAGAGAAAATGATTCAAGGATGGCTTTTGGCCTGAAGGTCTACTAATCTACAGAAAGTGCAGGTCTGTTCTGCACAGGGTGTGAGTGCCCACTGCTGGCAGCGGGAGCTTCACAGGGGTCTCTGGGAGAAGAGGCTGGGGCTGCCCTGTGCCAGGGAGAGCAGACTCCAGCCAACTCACCATGGGGCACACCTGAGGCCTTCAGCCACGCTGGTGGCACCTCAGGGAAAGTGTATTTAAGAAACAGAAAACACCAGAGAGGAGGAGGGGACMAATAGGAGAAACAGCAGAGGGAACWCCAAAGTCAGAGGAGGAGCAACCCCACAGTAAGCCAGATATTCCCCACGGAGATAGTACACAGAGGAAAGGCATGAGAGGAAAGAAGTAGGAGAAAGAAACTGTTAGGCTAACCATGGAGTCACCACCTTCCCACCCTCTTGTGCCACTCACTGCCTCTCTGAGCATGACCGGCATCACAACAAGGTGGGGGAAGAGACAGGAATGAGGSAGTCAAGCTGAGTCTGTAAAAGGTGGGAAAAAAGCCGTGGTTTTAATGTTGGTGAGGGGTTTTTTTCCCCACTACAAATCAACTTGGTATTTAATTATTTATTTCAAATGGCAATAAATAGTTTGCTTTTCCCAAGCTAAACTTGTTTGGTCCACAAGGGTAGTTGGTAGGGGATCTGCATCTGTGATCCATCTGATGCCCATCCTGACCCATGAGCTTTCTCACTCTCGTTCTTCCCATCTCCTGCCTCCATTCCACTTCAGTGGAAGATGTAAGTGGATGGGCGGGAGTCTGGCTGGTAGTCAAGACTAATCCATCACATGCTCAAAAAAGAAAGTCCATGGAAGTACTGAGTGTGAAGAAGAAAGAGGAAAAGAAGTTCAGTGCACATGTATGAATGAGGCTTCCCAGTCAGAACATATGATTGGTTTTCAAATACGGTGACTAGACCAGAGACATGCACACATCACCTGCAGATCATGGTTGTTATTGCTATGCCATTTACCATGGTCATCAAATTCCCTGTTATGCTGTTCTCACTGCCATTGGTATAGCACAAAATAATAATAATTTTCATCATAATAGACTGGATAGCAAGAATTCGTGATATATCTTATCATCTGAAGTTTGCTCTCGCAGTTTTGCATCAGGTCAACCCACACTGACTAGATCACTGATATCAAATCCTGTTAGAAAATGAGCATTTTACATTGGTAAGATTTTATGTACCAGCATTGTTTGTGCTGAGAGGTTCTATTTTTGAGGAGAGAACCTGCAATTTCAAACTTCTTTATGAAAGAATGAGCAAATATACAGAGAGCTATTTACTTTTCAACTGAAAGTTTGCTTTTGATTTAGACCAACTGAAACATTAGAGATGCCAGATAGCAAATGGGTTTAAGAGTAAAGAGAAACTGATTTTCAGGAGTCAGGAGTTCAAAACAGAAGTAAAGTTAGGATACCAACAGCATTAATCAATGAGAAAAATGGTTCATTGGCTTTAATCATCAGCTATTCAAGCTTTATCACAAAGTTGAACTAGGGAATATGAAATCACTTAAAAATTTGTACAGAAATAACACAGTGTATGAGTGCAGGAAAGATTATTTGTTTCCACCGAACAAAGTTAAGAAGTTTGCAATGGAGATGTATATGACGATGTATGGAAAGAAAAAAACTAACTCCTGATAAAAGCAGATAGACTGTAATTTTGTAAATTATACAGAAGAGTAAATTGTTCACATCTTACAGCAACTGATAATTCTGCAAATTCAGATTATTTTCTGAGAACAATTCTTGTGTAACTAAAAGTAAGACTCCATAATGCAGTAGCTTGTATCAGAGATACAACTGTAGAACTGGGAGAGATAATTTCCTATTTTGCAGTTGTGGGGGACTGGAGGAAAATTATTACCTTCTTGTAGGTCTCTGATATTTAGAGCAATATCTCAACAAATACTATGCAAAAACAGTTTCGAGGAGAGCTGTGGTTCCATTCCTTAGCAATGATTCATCTAATATTCAAATCTAGGATTCTGTAATGACTGCCTTCTCAAAGCTGATTTATTTTACTTCTAATGAGATACACCACTAAATATGCTTATTTCTATTTGTGGAGTAAAAACTTTGCAATAGACATAAGGATGTGGGAATGGGTATCCTTGAAGTATCATTCTGACTATATTTAAGGTGCATATGTTATTGTGTTAAGAAAAAAGAACAGAAAAATCATTACCTTTTGAACCAAAAATTGGAAAAGGCAGAAGAGATGTTTCTACTTCTTCCATTAAAATGTAAGTACTCACAAAGCAGAGAARTAATCTTTGAGACTAAAACATTTAAATAAAAGCCATCAGGATGCCATTCAGAAAACTCTGAGGTCTGAGCAAGTAACTGGGATATAAAATATGTACTAGAGACACGCAAGTCCTTTCTCTCTTTTTTTTGACCTTCCCCAGAAGTGAGTATTTTCTGACCTGTTTTTGAATGCAAGCTCCTCCTTGGTTCCTCAGGCCCCTCAATTGGTTGGTCAGCAAGGAAAACTCGTGCCTGGTCCACAGCATTGAGAATGGTTTGCTCTTTATCCTTCAGTTCACGCCTCAGTGCCTTTTGGGAAGGGAAAGAAGAATGCATTTGTAACTTGACCTTGTGAACCATACAGTTTTCTCTGTTTTCATCTCTCCGACCAGACCTGCCTAGTRAGTGAGTGATAGCCAATGTTATTCAGACTGCTAGATAAAATGCAAATTTTACAAAACAGAAGCAGCAAGAAATTGAGGCTGAAAGGGTAACTTTYAGGAAATTGACTTTAAGAAAGGAATACAAGAAAGGTAAAGATGGTAACTTTCAAAAAAGCCTAACACAYTGAAACTACTGCATTAAAATTCTATTAAAAAGTAAACAATGCATTTATTGCTTTCAACATTGCTGCAACAGGTTTACTTTTTTGATAGCTGAAATAAGAGCAGACGGCATCTACTGAGACTTCAGAAAATTATTTTAGAAATGCTAAGAAGAATTGCGAAAATTGTTAATATTCCCTAGAAAATGAAACATCTTGTTTCTGTCCACTATTTACAAGTATTTTTAAAATTTAGAAAACACGTATCAGAAATTTTATTGTGGTAACACATTCTGAAAAAGCCATCTTTTAAATTACTCAAAAAATATTTTGATCTCTATTGTGCAAAAACCCTTTGAAACTTATATACAGGAAGACAAAAATCAATTTTTATGTAAGATTTTTTCATGGTGGTGGAAATGAATTTCAGGATATTTTACTTTTGCAGCATTTATGACTTTATTAAAGGGTTAAGTGCAACCAAGCTTTTTTTTAAAAAARGTTATATGTAGTCAGCTGTTATGTTTCTTGTGAAGCATTTTCTTCCAGCATAAAGCATAAATCTGTCCCACCTAGAAGAAAACTGCTTTTCCTGTTTTATTTGTATTATTTTCTACACACAGAAACACAAATCAAGATACTTTAGACATTATTAGAATGCTATGTTTATTTTTTACAATGTATTTTTTGGTTCTAATTAAAAAGTCAAGGCTTATTTTGCTGTCACGATTTGCTAAGGCCCCATTCGAGATCAAAAAAAGCAGTAGGTCAATGTTGACAACAYTATATAATAAAATGAGTGGTCTACTACAGAAAAGTTTAAAACAGATACCATAAAAGCATCACAAATGCTGTCTTATCATTTTCATCAGTAAGTCTCTTGATGTCACAATCACAAAAAAACCCTTTATTTCRACTTTAACTTAGCAGGAGGCAAGATGATATTCTTCATCCCTCCTCCACCACTTCATTCCTTTATCTTCCCCATCCTTCCCAATACTTCCATTCTACTGCTTCAGATAAAACAAACAAACAAACATGYAAAGAAATAAATACCCCCAACAAAAACTAATCACCGGAAACACACTAACCTCCATTACATTTAGGAGCCTGCATCATACAGTCCAACTTTCAGTACCCATTAACTGTTGTGTTTATGCAAATACTGCTCAGAACAGTGTTATCTCTCTGTATGCTTCTGAAGAGCAATAATATTCTTTGTAGGATTCAGTACATATTACATGCAGTAAGTAACGAAAGTTGCCATTTAAAAAACAAACCCTCCTTATTAAAAAAAACAAACAAACCAAAAAAACCCAGAAATGGAAGCATTGTAAAAGCAACATTCCTGAAGAATCTCTTCAGTTCATTACAGTGTGGATCAATATTTTAATTTCACATTACACACACTAGAATAAGACGCTTGAAATCATCCATAGGTTACAAATCATTAAAGCATTCTCTATGCAGGGATTTGTTTCAAGAAAGAGGAAAGGTAGTATTATGGCTTGAAAAATTCCCCATTTAAAAAAAGACTTTTGGTTAGTAGAACATGTGTGGATGCATCAGTAAAATATAACGTATTTTAATTTCAAAAACTTTGTCAGAAACAGAGGGCTGATTACTACACTTTAAGGTAGGAAATATTTCTAGAATTACTTTTCTCCCCTCCACATAACTTTCAAAATGTTTCCAAAGCATACAAGAAAAGGGAGGCTATGTAACATTTCGAGCATGCTAAGAAATTCCAGCAGTTAGAAATAATCTAGAGATGGATCTCTTTTACTCTGTCTCTCCTGTTTACCCACACATAGTGTGTTTCATCAATTCTACTGACCCTCAACAGAACTTTAATCAAGTTTGACCTAAGAGACCTTGGATTTAATCCTCCGACATCCCTGCCATTGAAGTTGTTCAAATTGAGGTTGACAACACAAATTTAAGAGTTCTACCCATACAGCTCATCAGCTATAAGTCATCCACGGCAATCTTTATCAATATTTTAGATAGAAAACCCTCCTAGCATGAAATGAACYACACACACTGAAATAATACTACTAAAATAATTTAGCAGTAGAGTACCTTGAACACACCACAGACTTCCTAGATTATGTTTTGTTTTTTTCTTATGACACAGGTGCAAAAAGTAATGCACTCAGACTTGTGTAACTTTTTCTTAGCAATACTCAATATATCTCTCTGTGTCTCTCTGCCAGTAAACAACAAGAGCAATGAGGGTACACAACGCAAGGATAACCAACCATACCAATAATACTCTCTCTTGTCCCAGCAAATCTCTCTGCAATAGAACAGAAAAAAAAAACCCACTCAYAAATCTGATCTTGAGCTGAAATATCATCTGTCTCGAATGGACAAAACAAAGATTTCATTGGAAAAATCACATCTGGAGGAATTCTACACAGTAAGTCATAAAAAGCCCACCAAGGAACATAAAACCTGCAATGCTGAATTTGATTATTGTAAAGGTTTTTATATAATAAGAAGCACAATCATATATTTTGTTGGTTTATTTAGTTTTTCAAGAGATACTCCTGCACTGGCTACTCAAAAGAGATGTACCTCCTTCAGTAGACAAGGATATTACTTCATTCTCCCTTTGTTATTAAGAACTAAAATAGTCAAAGCATTTGTAAGCTTTGAGTGGATCACAGGTTTTAGTTGAGGGAGAATTCCCCTCCTGTTCCCGACTATGCATTTCAGAGAGAAAATTAGGAGAAAATTGAAACTAGAGTTTTGGTATAGATTAAMTAGGTGAAAGTATGGCAGAAAAAACTTGAGAAGCATCTCAAAACTTGGCACTGAAAACTGTCCACTAATAAGCTAAACACAAGGAAGCAAGTATTTTTTGAGTCCTGTTGAGCATGCAGATTGAGCATACAAAATGAAAAAGTGAACACTGAGCGCAGAGATAACACATTTATTTTGCCCACACTACGCTTTTCTTTGTTTATAAAAGCACAATAATATTTTAAAGCTATATTGGTCATAAAGAAAGGGGCTGTACATGACTTGGGCAGTAATTCATACCACTGTATTTCATACAACTATTACAAATTGCAAAATTACTGTACACTTTAGGCAATGGTCTAAAATGAAAGCTTCACTTCCCACAGTAATCTGTCAGGTGACAGTCTACTAAATCCAATGTCTGTGGTTTACACAGTTTTGCTGCATTTGCAAATCCATTCTTACTTCCTACATAAACCCGGACGTGCAAGAGTCCTGGAAAAACTAACACTAATTTTAGATATTCTTGATTCTTATAAAAGAGGTGAAAAAAAARGCCCTGAAAACATAAAATCTGGTGTGCTGATGCAGTGTCAACACAAACTGTTTTCATATCTGCCCTTAAACAATACTAGCCAAAACTTAAAAAACACCTACTTTGAAAAAGTAAATGGACATGTGCTTACAAAACCACACTCTTGAAATTTTTTATGCAGCATGAAACAAAGTAATAACAACAATCAGCACTGCAGCATTTATTTTGTAGGTATGAGGTCTCAAGTTAGGCAACTACGGCAGAGTAACCCAGGACCCCACTAACACAATCCTCCTCTCAGGGAAGAGAACAGAAGTGCCTCCATGATTTTCAACCATGAGCCAGTGATTTACTCTCTATTTTGATTTGTTCTTCTTTCAGTGACTGTGAAACATATGTTACTTCCTTTATAACTCTGGAAATGCAGATAGATAGACCGTTTGCTCTGTTACACCAAGATAATCAAACCCATTTGCCCTCTCTACGTTAAAGATACATCTGATTTGTAATATAAAATCCAACTCTTCTTACAGGCTAAGATTTTTAAAGGAAGTTGCCTAAACCAGGGCATTACAAAATTTCTGTTGGGAATGCTTTGCAGCTGAAGTCTTTTCCACTTTTGAAAAATTTAAAAGCTACCAAACTTTTGCTATTGTGATTTTTACACTGTTTAGTGTATCCTGAAAGCATCTATTTCCTTCAGCTGCACCTTAAAAATTGTTTTTTGAGCATACATAGTAAGTGGACTTCCAAAATTACTCACTGTTAATTTGCAGTCTCTTTTTCTCTTTTGAATTGTACAGGCTTGTACAGAATAATTCAAGGAGCAGATCTGCTTAATAGTTCCAACAGATGAAGGCAAAGCTAATTTCAAAGAAAACACATGGGATGTTTCTTAAAAACAGAGCATATTTAAATCAGGTCTCATTATGCACTCTTTCAAGGAAGTAAAGATGCAAGTTATTGTAACTCATATCAGTTCAGCACACTGTAGCTTTACGTGCCAATCAGCAGCTCCTGTAGCATTTAATTACTTATTCATCTTCATTCTGTACCCGGTGCTTGAAAAACTCCTGTTACTTTTATACACTAAAATGGAACGTTAAAAAATAATCTGTGGCATTTAATAGGATGGGAAGAATAAGCAGGATGATTGAGCAAGCTCAGATGAGGAATTGTTTATAAAGATCATACAGAGATAAAGGTTGTGACTGAGTCTCTGCCAGCTGTCTCCGTCACTAAAGAACGAACTAGGAAGAAAATAAGCATAGCATGTTTAAAAGCTGTTCCTTCCTGTCAGATATTATTTAATGGAACATGYACACATAATATTTCAAAAGTGTTTTGGTCTCTGTACACAATTCTCTGTCGAAGTCAATTTTATATGTCTACCCCATCGGATACAGAAAATAGTCAAACAAAGAGCAATATTTAATTTGAGATGGTGCAGCTCACCATGCATTTACCTTTTACTACTTCATACAAAATCTGTGTGGCAAGAGAAATAACGAAGGAGAAAAATGGTGCCTAATATACAACCATTAACACCCAGAGATAAAAAGACACATGTAGCACATGGGCCTTTAAAGATGACCGAATCCTACATGTTCTGATAAATCAGTGACAAACAGTGACCAACACCAGWCTGGAGAAAGAAAAGGAAATATGAGAGTGGGGGGAAATATCTGGGGGAAAAAAAAAAAAAAAAGGAAAAAAAAGAAAAAAAAAGGAAGCTGTTTGCCTTCATAATAAAATATATATTGAGTATTTTAGATTTATTTTTTAACAGAGGAATCTAAATAGACATCTCACAAAGAACCAAAAAGAAGTGTCAAAGGCTGCATTTTTCTAAATTGTCTCTCAGTTTACCATTTGCCACTTGCTCTCTCTTTTGCTGTAGTGTCAATAAAGAGTGTGCAAGTAAGGGGCAACTACAAGAGTTCAATGGGAGTGTAGACCCAGAAGTCACATTGATAGCAAATTCCTCTTTTTTGCTTGCATGCACAAGGAAACTAAACTGACAGGAATTTAAAAGCAYAGATGTGGGCAAAAGAGAATTAGACTATGTATGCTGGTGATCTTTTACCAGAAGCAAATAAATGCTAGCTTACTTAAGACTTTCCCTTTGATTTATCAAAATAGATGCTTCAGGCCAAAAAATAGGGGCACTTTTTCACTGAGACTTTCTTGTTCCTTGATAATTTCCCTTCTCTCTCTGGAGGGCTGTGTGTGCTCAGGGGTAGTCACTGAAAATGCCACCCACCTCCAAATGTGCATTAATAGACACACACCACATAAAATAAGCCTCTAAAACATCTCTCAAACAAAGTATTTTGCAGCAGTGCAGCCAAAGAGATAGGGGAAGGAACGTATGCTGGCTGTATCACTACTGCTCAGGCTTAGACAAGAAACTCAAAGCTATTACTAACATTCTAAAAACTGTTAATCTCAGAGTGCATCTGCACATTCCTGTRAGACACTTTAATATAAGGAAGGGTAGCTGGCTTTCTTCTGAACTTGTTACAGTTCAAAACCAGTAAGGCTATACAAAACCAGTAAGGCTATTTCCTTCATTTTCATCTAAGAGCATTTTTAAATCAGGAAAAGATGTTTTGAAGCCTGTTTGGAAAAGCCACACTTAAAATAACCTCATGAAGACTTTGAAAGGCCTCCTTTGTGCACTAGAAAAGAATCCAGTACTACAGCACAAAGGCAGAAGTAAGCTTCGTTGTCACACAGCTTGCATCAAAAAGGACATTAAAAAGCTATTCTTAAATTAAAGATCACAGGGCTATGCTTTTTCTTAAAAATTAAACTAATTTTTTACACAGTTAGTTTTCCAAGAAAGAACATCTTTAGTCTTTTCYGAAGCAAGAACTCCAAGTCCTGCATTCCCTAGAGATGCTACAGGATCTAAATCCAACTACAGATGGGAGACACTGCTTAATTGAGCAAAAGTTACAAAAATGAGGCATAATGATGTTCATTAATATGTCTTCCAGCACCAATAACCTTATGTAACTTGATTTCTTAATTCCTAGTCCACTGAAATGAGACTTTGTGTTTCTAGGTCAATGATAACCAAGACTTGGTTGCCCAGAGAAGTTTGGAAGCTCAACAAAGCACAGTCTTTAGGGACAGGAAAACATGGAAAGGCTTTTCTTTTTTCCCTTTTAAAATTTATGTATTTATGTTGGGGGTGGGGTGTGTTTTAAATATGATCAGGAACTACGTTGAGGGAAAAAAAACCCACACCACGCATCTTTTAGSTAATGCAAAAGACATTATCATCAAAAAGCTTTTTAAAAATATAATTATTTTCTTAACAAAAGTGAAAAGCCAGGCTTCAGTATGCTAATGTGAATTCTCTACTGAATCAACTACTSAAATCCCCAGAAATATAACCACTCTGGCCACTGGAACCCTTTTGTGATGGGTTTGCTACACAGTGCAGATCCACTGAACTTGCTTTGCTGGCTCTTTTTCTCTTCTTCAAGAAAGCAATTTTTTATATTCARTCCTTACTTTGCATTTCACTGTAGCATGAGTACTACAAAAGTATCATGTAAACAACAGAACAAAATCTGATAGAATATGCCTATTTTGCTCATCCAGCAAGTTTCTAATATAAGTGAGCATATTTTGGTTTAAATCCATTGTAATATGACAGCTAAAAAAGGGCACGAGAATCATTAAATTTGATGGCTTGCATAAACTACACAAAAGCAGTAGATTAAAACAGGCTTGGTTTACAATGTTATGCATAGGAAAAAATGTTTTTAATGGAGCTTTTAGAAAAAAATCTGTTTWACATATCTAATCAGGATTTAATACAAGAATTCATACAGATTGTACCCCAGAGACAGTAAAAGTGCCTGAATCAGTGTGGAGACTGAAAGATGAAGAGAGAGGGAAGCTGTTGCAGCTTTCTACTCTTTGTGTGGTGGAGAAAAAGTGTTTACTTTTACACAAGAGCAGTAATCACCCTGCTAGCAGTGGAACCAATTTTCAAATGCCAAACTGCCAGTAAAAGCACATTCAGTTTTACATCAAAAGGACTACAGTGTGCTTTTGGTGAAGGAAAACTAATCCCACCACACCCTACTATGGAAAGATGACAGCTGATATCAACAAACTTGGGACACTTGATCTCTTTTTATTTCTGTTTTTGTTTATTTTATAGTAAACAAATAGTGCATCACAGRCATTTTTATACATCTCTGATCAACRGAAGGCAGGAAGAGAACTAACCCTCTCTACTTGCTCCATTTTTCTTTTGCCTGTCCCCCCTGACTCTGCTACTAGCTCCTGTCAGAAACAGAACAACTACTTACATGTAAATCAGAAGCTTTAATCTAAAGTATGCAAGAACTGGTGTCCAGACACAGGGGACTGACAGTAAGAAATCAGCAAAGATAAAATAACATTTTAAATTGTCTTCCAAAAAGACCCTGAAAAACCCCAGAGGAAAAGATCACTGTACAATGCCAGGTAAAGCATTGCATTGAGTCTATTTCAAAGACATTTAAAAATATTATATCCTCTAAAAAGCAACCTTAAAGACAAGGCAATATACCATCAAAATAAGGATCCYTCCATTTCAGATGAAACTGTTTTGTAAAGCTGTCTGCAGAACAGAAGCTACATTTCTTCCACACTCTTCAAAGTTGTACCTCCTTTGAAGAAGCAAAGGAAATTTGTGTCCTCAATGCTAACTCCAATTAGCTTCAAACTGTGTAACTTTGCACTGCATAGTGCATAACTGGGTAGCTTTGGATAACAGTTAATACTCAGTTACATAAAACCCAACAAATGAGTTTATGGAGGAAACATTGCCAGAGTATCAAACTCCATCTTTTCTTTACGGGTAGCAACTGGTATAACTTCTGCTTTTTATATCAGAAAATACTCACAGAAAAATGGGGAGGGATAAAGAAAGCATTGTTCTGTTTATGCATCCAAAACATGTACTGCCTCCAGCCTGACACAAGGCACACAAAACATCTGCAGCATATTAAATGGTTTATTACTTAATTGAGCAAGAGCCCTCAAATATCCTGTTAGCACTGCCTTTTTTCTTTCACCCTCAGCAGTAAGCATCTAGCTCTTCAACATAAGAGACACACATTCCTCTTTCTTTCTTTGCTGGCAACAGACTGGCTTGAGTTTGCTTAGGCTGTGTGATTGTTGAGCACTGATGAACTGCCAGTAGTTTCTTGCCTCAAACTGAAATGATGCCCCCATTAACAAGTCAGGTGCTGCATTGTTGTTAAGAGTAGTTAAACTCAGGTCACCTTTTGCTCATTTTGTGTGATTAAGATTCCCTGCATTTCTTCAAAAAACCACCAATGGGACAAGTCAGATATGTTTGGTATCATAAGCTACTTCACTGTTAAATGTTACCTCCTGTATTAATGCAGAGGTCTTGAGAAAGACTTTTCGTAATTACAGTTCAAAATCAATACACTTAAGAGAAACTTTSTGATATGCAGCACTATGAATATTCATTCCATATATAAAGATAGGATGCACTTTGTGTGCATGCCCACATCTCATGAGAGGTTTCCTCTGTGTCRGCCTCCTTAGTACGAGATCATCAGCATCCTTGACAATGAATTGGGATCACCAAGAAAAACAGTGAATGTACTGTACAGCATCAGCTATAAATTATAAATACTCAGATCACTGCAAAAAGTCTCAAGGGAGCATCACCTGTATGACAATCGTGTAAGGGGAGAAATATTCCCTTTAGGGGAGRAGGAAGCACAGGCAACAGAGCCCAGCTGAATATTGAAGCAGAAAAAATACTAAGGRCCAGTTGCAATTTGAGGCTAGCTCTAGTGTTCCTGTTCTGTATGCATGCATGAATACATGAGGGGGGACTGCTACTGGAAATCCTTTCAAAAGCAGAAACCCTGTCAACGTTAATTACTCCTCTTTCTTAGAAACAGTCATTTTGGTTTCTCTTTGGAAGCAAATGGCCCAGACAGACAACTGAATAATCACCAGTCAACAAACTGTCTTCCTCACCACAGTCTACTTCAATCTCCCTCGTAGCTTTTTGCTCTCAACTCTTCCACTATGGCTTCCCATTTTCAAAACTATCTAAAATGACAGCATCTTTGCARAGCTGTTACCACACAGTTTGTTACTGTGACATGACAGATTATGCTGAATCTCTGCTTTGGGTCACTTCTCCAAAATTTCCTGTCTCTGGATTGTGTGCTAGTATATCCAACATCYGCTCTGCAGAGAAAGATTACTGTAAAACCATTACTGAATAAAATAAGTAGTATTTGAAAGAGGACGTACTCTACAATTTTCCAGGCATTTATGAGAGAGTCATGAGGAARGAATACCCTAAGGGCAACATGACTTTCCCTTCTGCTTAAGTCAACTCCTTCAGCTCATTCTAGATGCCATCAGAAGTTAAAGAACATGAAAACATAGAACCTGGCACTGATGCCATATCTGTAAAAGCCAGTGGCATTTAAAAAGGAAAAAAAAAAAAAGGCAAAAAAGGCAAGCCCCAA